>JAJJWW010004571.1:0-50016 GCA_023531295.1 Papaver armeniacum
AAAAAAATCTCTTTCCATTAATGAGAAGATCTTCTACTGGAATGAAAGGCAGGAAATCTGAACCGCTGTTGTGGTTTGAACTTTGGAAGCCTAGCCATAGCCAGCCCACATTTTTAGTCCGATCCCACTCAGATTGTTGATATTTTAGCAAATTAATTTGCAGTACCGTAGCTAGCATAAATTGGGTGCCCCACTAATTTGTACTAGAAATTAGAAAGAAAAAATAAGATTCATTTTTATTGAGATTAATAGAGCACAACGGACTGGTACTGCATGAAGCAAAGTAGTCCAAACCAAATTTGTAACATACATTTCAAAAATCAAAATCCATGTCTAATTGGAGCCTGGTGAAGCTGCTGGATAAACAACGATTGACTCTCACATGATATACCCCATCACTCCAAACTAATGAAGCTGAAATCATTGAGTTATTTGAATCCATGGTTCCTGTCAATGTTACCACAAAAGATCGTTTCTGTCCGGGAGTTTTGAACGACAAAGTACTTGGTACAACTTTGATTTTAATATTCGGATGGCCCGAAAATCCTTGCTTTGTAAGTCGACCCAGGGGAACCGACATTGGTGACAGTTCTATGAAAGGTTTGTCTGAAAGAAGTGTTTTTATGGTTAAAGCAAAAGATGGGTAATTCAGGTCCCATACTGTTCCGTTGGATGTACAAGTACTCAGGTCACCAGTTATGATTCTAAGAGACTTAGTATCATAGCCTGAGCCACATAGAAATTTTACGTAATCGACTTCATTAGCGTCATATACTAATCCAGGATTTACTGCTTTTAGAGGATTTATATGACCAGCACCGTACGCAAATTCTGCATCTGTGTTGGTTGCAACATTCATGGCATTGGCTGCAATTATAAAACAGATATTATAGGTTAGCTTATTGGTAGCTAGTAAGCCTTGTGTTCTTATTTTGTGATATAACAATTACCTGTAGTCATTAAAGCAGATTTAATAGCGGCAGGAGACCAAGTTGGGTGAAAGGATTTGATGTAAGCAGCTACACCAGTTGCATGTGGGCAAGACATGGATGTGCCAGATATAATGTTGAATGACACTGATCTTGTATCATTTTCAGATTGCGTTAGCGCTGAAATGGGTGGCCATGAAGCTAAAATGTCAACTCCTGGTGCAGTTATATCAGGCTGAAATACAGAGAAAATGCTCGATAGATTTAATCCTTAAACAATTAAAGGGACAAAGACAGAAGAACTGAAGGGATGGATCAATTGAACAAAGGCTTTACCTTGAGAATGTCACTTGTGATTGGATTTGGACCTCTAGACGAAAAATGAGACTACAAATGGAGCTAACCCATCTTTTTCATCGGTACTCTTCAAGATGCTTGCCACTGGGTTTCTGTTTATTGGCCAAGTAAACAAATCTTAACATTTAATGCACATTTCCCAAATGAATTATAAAATGCAACTTTTGACTGCAAGATTTGTCAAGATTTGCCCATAGACAGAGAAGAATAAGTACCTGGTTGTGTTGAGATATAAGGACACATCTGAGCCATCATCCTGGCCGAGGTAAGATGCTGGCAGTGGGAAAGCAAATGCGACATCCTTGAAACCTCCATCTTGCATAACAGTACTAACTGCACCAGCACTAAGCGCAGGGTTTCCTGAAGTCAAAAGGTCGCAGAGAACAATCTTACCCGTAACCAATGCCTTGTCTAACGAGCCAGTAGTACAGAACCTGTAATATATATTCTCAACCCAATTATACAGTATAATAATAACTCACATGTGTCCATAGATAGATAACCAAGTGAATAGGAACGAGTTGAGGTTCATTGTATGCACCTAGACTGTGAACCGTCAAATCCACCTGTAATATTAGGAGCATCTCCGGCGTATATCATAGGGTACATTTTATCCTTGAGATCAAATGTATTCACTGAAACTCCCTATGTTTCAACAAGCTTGCTTATAAGGTGGGGATCAATAGAACCAAACTTGCTAGATACTAATGGCTTCTAGCAATTGCTAAACGCCGGAAATGTTAAGCTTGAATAACTCACCTCATAAACCTCGCCATTGCCTAGCTGGATTTTTGTCACAAATTTCCTATCAATGGTGCTAGCAGCAACAATTAGAGTCCAGGAGCGAAGTTCGAGAGTGTAGAAGGACCAGGTCCGGAGTTACCCGCTGAATTTGATGTTAAGATTCCCTTTTTCATGGCATGGAAAGCACCAATAGCTATGGGGTCTTGGAAATAATCAACTGGAAAGGATCCACCTATTGATACTGAGATGATATCTACACCATCAGCTATCGCATCGTCGAATGCAGCTAACAAATCTACATCTGAACAACCAGTAGTAGACCAACATATCTTGTATACTGCTATGCGGGAAGATGGTACACCACCTCGAACAGTACCCAGACCTAGGCCAAATAAGCTTGCCTTGGTGACTTCATTTCCAGCTGCAGTCGATGCAGTATGAGTTCCATGTCCTAGTGAATCCCTAGGAGATTCAATACCTTCTGGAGGTACTTCTCCATCAGCGTGGTAAAATCTGGCTCCGATGACTTTGCTGTATTTGCAATCAAATATTGTATAATTAAAACCACTTTGTGATCATACATAGTTTTGAAAAAATGAACCACTATAGAAGATCACAAAATAGAAAGTAAAACTAGTTGAGATTGATATACTTGTTGCAAGTAAAATTTGATGGGGTTTGGCAAATGCCCTTCCACTTTTTAGGTGCTGGACCAAATCCTTCATCACTGAAGCTTTCAGATTCAGGCCAAATTCCAGTGTCGAGCATCCCAACAACAACGTTGCTCTCGATGCTTGCCCGCTTTACATGCTGGGTGAAGCCCATGAAATCCCATGATCTTGTTGTATGAAGCTGATTTGTTCTGCTAGGGAATACAGACACCACTCCTTCCATGTCTGTTGGTCCAAAGTTACGCCAAACAGTCAATTACGTTTATCATTTTGTTAATTCAGCCAGATCATCAAAAACAAGTATGTATCAAAGGATTTAACAGTTTAGTTTGGATTTGACCAGTCATTTTCTCCACTTCTTCCTCGGTGAGCCTGGCGGCAAACCCGTTGAAGCTCCTCTGGTAACTATAGACCCAAGCTTCTGATGCAGCATCACTGCAAATGATGAAGTCCTTTAGATTATATGCAAGGAATGACTGCATGTGATTTAATTATAACTGGTAGTAGTAGCAAATCAATGACCTTCCAACGACTTCTTGGAGCATGCCCGTGTGAAGGGAAGATGCAGAGAAATCGCCCTTTGGGCGGTCACCCATGTACACAATGTAGACCTGCTTTTGAATAATGGTAGTATGTTAGAAATTCCGATTTCAAACACCATGCTGAATCAATTTGAAAGGTAAAATTTCAAAATTCTTTAAGAGTCTATGAGGTACTAAATCTCCCTCCACAACAGAGACCACAGCTCAGATTCTTAAATGCTGCTTATTTCATTTACTTATTTTTCTTGCTAAATCATAAAACTCCATCAACGAAAGAAATGCTGCCTGCTGCTTGATTTGATTCAATTACCAACATGGGCCTAGTTTTGTTATTAATCTGTCTGTTTAAAACCGAATCCAAAATTCGATACGGTTTTTGTATTTGTATCATTGTTTTGAAATTCCAACTTTTCAACAAACTTTAAAACTAAAACATGGATGTAAATAGTGGTTTTAACTTCAAGGAAGAAGAGCTAGGGTAACAAGAAATTGCCTTTCGATCTTCTTGAGATGCTATACAATGACCACCAAGGAGAATAATGGCGAGAGTGAGGAAAAGAAGCCAGTGTGGAGGAGGTGAGGTTCGATTAGCCATTGCAGCGAGTGGAAGTTAGTGTTGATTACAGTATGTATCCATGCATGCATTAAGTTATATATAAATAGAAAAGTTCATGTTGAAATGATAACTAGCATGGGTTTCTCAGATCCTTGTAAGATTCCAAATACGGTAGTCCACATCTAAGGATTAATGTTGAGACCTCCACCCAATACAACACTGTAAACAACGATTTGTTTTCTTCTCTCTGCTTCACTCTTTCAAGTTTTAAGTTTGTCCAGATGCAATTGTGTTTAGACTGCATTCACAATGAAGTTTCTGTAATGAGAGCAGCATCAACTGTAGGTCTGTAGCTCCAGTTCCATGACATGCCAGGATTGAATGGACCAAGCCTAGGCTCATTCCAGCTCCTTTCATCAGGAAGCTTATGATGTACCAGCAGAAATTCTAACTTAAGCTATGTCAGACAGTCAATGTCCAGGTCTTAATATGTTTTGCCTGGTGAGTTGTCAGAACTAGAGTAAACAGAGGTGATCTTCCATACAATGTACATTTTTCCCCGGACACAAGAGTTGGTCTTAGAAATTATCAACCAACCCAGCAATTGCTAGATAACAAAAATGACACCTACAACAATTGACACCCTCGATCTATTCTGACAGCTTAAAGTAAATCAAAACAGATTCACCAGAAAAGGAAAACTGAGACGCTAGCAAGAAAATATTATTTAACTTCGCAAGTTCAAGTTTTCAAAGGTTTAAGAAAATGAGGCAACCTGTAAATACTCACTCTCCGTTATTACAATTTACAAGTTAGTTCTTTCGTACTGTCTTTGGAAAGAAAATCAAATATAAAGAAGACCAAATAGATCAGCCAATACAGCTGCATATCTTAGGTCTCTTCCCGGCAAACAATATCACCGTCTGGATATCCTACCAAAAATTTGCATAAACAAAAATCAATAAAGTCTAATCCTCTTGCTACAACAGATGACCAATAATCAGATATCAGTTATGCTACAATGATTGGAGTACAGGTACAGCTATTGAAATAATCGTACTAACCCCACTAAAAAATATTGAAAACTGAAATACTCATTAAAAGGGAACTTACAATATTCAGGGAAGTTGTAGCCAAGAAGTAGGAGAAGTGACTCCCTCATGTATGGAGATAATTTGCAGCCATCATCAAGTCGAGAGTCAATTCAGGTTCAATATGGAACTCTGTCTCCTTTCCACTGTCAATGGAACATTAACTCAATTTAGACAATGAGATATTATCATCAGACAGAAACACAAAAGTCAGCTTTGCAGAAAAACTAGAAGAAGAAAAACGAAACTACATTGATAATATTAACTCGTGAAACTTATTTGGTAATCAACTCCAATATAGGTCTACCGACCAATTGTCTAAACCAAAATCACAAGTACATTGCAATACTACTTATACTAGACGGAACTTGCTCATAATCTTCAAAAGAAACCTCATAGATACTTAACTAGTGAGTACAAAATCGACAATCAACTCATATCAAATTGTGAAGCTTAATTGGTAATCAACTAGAACACCAATTTAAGTTAAGCACCCCATCGCTAAAAGCCTAAAACAAGTCATGGTCATTATATCACATCACTTAACTGTTGATACTAAATGGAACTTGTTAATTGCCTTCACAAAGAAAATCCCCAGATACTTAACTAGTGTCGTTCATAGTACAGCATTCGGTTTCACCAAAATGTTAAAGTGTATACCCTACATTTTCAGGTAGACGGTAGACCTATGCTAACAACTAAGAGAAGGTAAATCTGATCTTAAAGAGGATATATCATAAACAATTTCCACAATTTCCAAAACATTCATAAAGAGGATATATCATAAACAGTCACATGCTGCATTGTACTTGTACTACCTAGCACACATACGGCAATATCGAGTTTGGCTGGAGTCTAGACTACCTCGACAATCTACATCCATTCTACAAACCAAGTCCAACTTGGCACTACACCTACTTCTATCTAACCTATCAATCTACCAAATACTTCAATTAGGGTTTTAATAGGTCAAATTTAGCCTTTTATTCAATCCAGGGTTTTAATAGGTCAAAATTAACCTTTTCCTACAAAATCAACACGGAGAGATAGAACATTACTTGACGAATTGAAGAGACCAATAAAAGTACTGACAAATCTTTCCAAGATAACTGTACTAATCTCTGGAAATCTAACTTCTCCACGTTGTGATTCAGCAAAACCACCTGCAAATTAATCAAAAGAAATCAGAACCTAATCGAATATTGATGGAGATAATGCGTAATTGTGAGAATAACCTGGAGAAGTAAGCATGTTTCTAATGGTTTGAGAAACCATAGCAGCTTCTTTACTGATCACAAATTCGAAACCCTCAGCGCTGATCAACTTCACTGTTTCTTCTTTCTTCATTTTTTTTCTTCTTTTCTTTTTCTTCTTTTCTTTTACCGACTGATTCTGATTTTTTTATTAGGAAGGAAAAAGAGAAGTTATACTTTACGATGATCTAATGCGGTTGTTATGATACACCAACGCAACAAACCAACCAACTTGAGTTGGGATAGCGTGACTTGATCATAAGGCCAGGACAACGAGGACCGGGCTAGGGTTAGGACTATCGATGAATTCGGGAAGAAAGTTGTTTTTGTTATAAACGTGTAATAATTATGTTAAGAATATTTAGGGTGAATTTCGTTTATTAATGGGATGCCCTTGTGTCTAGCCCTATAAATAAAGGCTTTAATGTTTGTCTACAATACACACCTAATGAGAACTCTTTCTTTTTCTCTCTTTACTTTGTGTCTTCCTCTCTCCTCTTTCTCTATTTTACAATGCGTTATCTGCACGCCCTACACTGAGCTATGCGGCTATTTTCAAAAACGAAAACAAAAATGAAATCTGTGATATCTTATACTATTTCCTTTATTCTTATTTTTCTTTTTACACGGTGGTTTAACCTAACTTTAGTTTCCGCATATCATAGTGATGTGATTATTTATGATTTATCATTTTTGAACTGTGTACTAATTAATCTCTTCTTTATTTGTTTCTTTGCATGTGCTCACCTTGGTTTGGTATAAATATCATGGTGATATTGTCAAATCGCAAAGAATCCACCATGGAGGTACGGAATACTTAAGAGGTTAAATCAAACATGATTAAACAAGTGGAGAAAAACATGAGTCGGCAGACACCACTACTTAGGCTGATTCATGGCGTTGTATCCAATCTGCTATTGGTATTTTTGTTTAGCATCTTTCTTGTCTACTTTTTTAACAGTAATCGAGCTGCGGTTTTATATATTTTCTTTTAGCGTATATGCTTGGTTAAGTTATCTATTTACGGGTGATCAATTTTTGAAAGTTTGATTTCCTTTCTTTCTCTAGTCCTTTTCACAGCAGAGAGCAAAAGAAAATCCATTGAAAATGGTTTATAGTTCCTATTTCTTTAGTAAAACTATAATCACCAAAATCGGTGTTATTGCGGGCTCGATTACCTTTTCGGTAACTAATCACATGCATGGTTGGAAAACCTAAGGCCAATTAAATTTGGTATCTTTGTCCTCTCGACAAGGATCATGTGATTTATCCATATGGTTTCTATTTCTTTACAAGAAACTAGAAAGATTATTTTTCTTTCCTTTTGTCGATATGATTCTGGTAAATCGTAGAAACCGATTGGTGTTAATTTTCCCCATCGATTTCCTTAGAGATAAGAGAAAATAAGTTTGCATATTTTCTACATTTTTATCAATATTGTTTTTATCAATTCTGGAAAAAGGTGATGATTGGTTAAATTAAGTTTTGACCGTCAAACTAATATGCCTTTGGGGAATTATAAACCATGGATTTCCATTCCATACATGAAACCATTTATAAACCAATGGCGGTGGGTTTCATTATTATGCTATTCACAACCGCAAACATCAACAAAGTGAAGAATTTCTACATTCCTGTGGGATATTTAGAAAAAAAAATGTCTTCCTTGCATTGTTCTCCAAAATTTTAAATAGTTCCACTTGTAGTTGGAATTGGACACTAAAGATCAAAGGGTGCGCACCCAGCTTGTTAGCCTAAATCATTAGTCCTTATAGCGACAAATTAATTTCTTTTGATGAAATAAAGTGTTTACATTAATTTCTTAGATGAGTGATATCTCTTCGTGCCTATAAGTCATTGGAGATTTGTTTGCATATATTATGTTCTTTTTGGTTGTATCCAATAAATTTCACAATTGATGTCAAATTTGTAAAGACTACAATTTTTATTTTATTTTTTGGACAATTGCTTATGGCTATTAAAGTCATTATCTGATCCGATCGGGTATTGTTAACACCCGAAATTATCATGAATATATGTCCTTGAATGAATCGGATAATACTTTACGAAACTTGTTTTCGTATATGAGATTAAAATATTTCCGTCATAATCAGGGGGAGACTATACACTATCAAAAGCTTGTGTTAATTAACTAAGATGTTATATCAGTTTCTCTCCCATCAAGATCAAATTGGTAAAGGCTGTCATTATATGATTGGTGTGAAATATCTCATTTTTCTTTTATATAAGTGTTTGCATGTTGAAAGGCAAATCCAATCACGTACATACGGTAACAAGTAGCGTTTTAGAAGAGGCTCTAGATAGTGCTCCAATTGAGTCTATCAAAACAAGATCCACATTCTTCTAGTTTATATCTCCTCAATGGAAGATGGGGAGATTATATATAACGCCCGCGGGTGCTGGTACCAGTAATTCTGTGAATTTTTCAAGATATGCATACACTTGAGAATTGTGTGGGATCATGATAAGCTAATATGATTGTCGAATATTCATTTATGGTAGCTACTGAAATAAATGATGGTGGTTGTAAACCCCTCTGCAGAGGAATATCGACATATGTGATTGGTTGGCATATAATCCAACTTAAGTTGGATTAATTTCTCGATTGATGCAATTTTGGATCCAAGACTTAACACCTTAAAATTGCCAAGCCGATTAGTTACAGGTTGGTGTTGTCATAATGCGTTGTACGGGAAATTTGATCGTTCTAAAACGACATGGGTTTTATTTTTTGTTCAAACCCTAGGATTGATTCGATAATGTCTTGTTTTCCATGTATGGTGCATTTTGTGTGGTAGTCCTTGAAGGACTCATATTGCATTTACACGAATTGTGATTAAAAACATATTCAAATTTGTAATCCTTATAGGATTCAAATTATATTCAGATAGCCACCTGACTCGATTGTGTTAGGTTTTAACAATCCTTATGTGTTTTTAAAAATTTGGTACAAAACCAAAAATCCGGATTAATTAGTTGATGATATCAACATTATAGGTCTCTTGAGGAGTCCTTAAAAACACAAAAATACACGCTTTTAGTAGCATAAATATTAATTTTGTTAAATCTGCAGTTAAAATATTATGCTTGCTTAAACCTTGTCTATGATATAGACTATAGGTATGATTTGGTGCTTGTTTTCTGTAACACTCATATAGCTGAGTTAATTAGCATCCATATTTACGTCAAAAAGTTGTACTCTTTTTCCTTTGTTTTCAGGTTTTGTCCCATGTGTTTTTCCTGACAAGGTTTTAATGAGGCAACATCTCATTGATGTTTAATTTTCTTTCAAAAATGTTGATATTTATGCTCTTTTCCTTCGCCCAAATTTTTTCCCATCGGGTTTTTGCATCGGCAAGGTTTTAGTAAGGCAATTTAATTCAACATGATGGTCATCCAAGGGGGAGTTGTATCAATTTTGGTTGTTTAGTGGATGCCCACATTTGATTAAACCAAATCAACTTAATCATCTCCTAAAAATTTGGAATTCATTCTCACAAATACGATTTTTGTTCACGTATGATAAGGTATTCATATCTTGACACTTCGTTGAAGATACTACATCAACTACTTCTGCAAATCATCTCCGAGAAGCTAGAAATCCAAGACACAAGTACTAAATGTATATAAAGAAGCGTGAAGACTCGAGAACACTACCATTAGAAGACTAACACAAAAGAAGACTTCATCAACTGGAAAATTTCTCACGAAAGCATTGCTATCTCCAATATTCAAGAAATTCGTTTATCGAAATTAGCCCGACTCGTAGATTTTCAAGCCAAGATTTAACTGAAGTACTTATCAGGAGGAGTATCAAATTAGAAGGTATTTTACTGGACTATCACGTTGTACTCTTTTTCCTTCATCAAGGTTTTTCCCACTGGGTTTTCCTTGTCGAGGTTTTAATGAGGCAACATTTGTATGTCCAAAAATTTTCCAAGTTTTCCCAATTGTACTCTTTTCCCTTCGATCAGGTTTTATCCATTTGGAATTTCCTGACAAGGTTTTAACGAGGCAATTAGTATAGACACAATGTCATCAGGGGGAGTGTTATAAACGTGTAATTATGTTAAGAATATCTAGGGTGAATCTCGTTTATTAATGGGATGCCCTTGTGTCTATCCCTATAAATAGAGGCTCTAATGTTTGTCTACAATACACACCTAATGAGAACTCTTTCTTCTTTCTCCCTTTACTTTGTGTCTTCCTCTCCTCTTTCTCTATTTTACAATAGTTTTTTCAGGGGAGCAGATTTTCCTCATTGGGCAGCACTAGGATTCAAATGTCCAGGATATCGATAGGGGAATGAATATGCAGTAAGTGTCAAAATTATCCTTTCTTCATCGCTAAATCTAAATATTTTTTCCTTCTATTTTCCTCCATAATACACCACTTAGTGATGAAGAGAATGGACTTCAAAATGAAAATTAAAATGATAATTTACTAATCTTTTATGTGTTCTTCCAACCATGACTTCTATGTGTTCTTCCAGTACAAGATTGGGTCAATTGAGACAAGTAACCTCTCAATACCGAATGATCCTTCTAATTTCGAAGAACTAGCCTAAACCGAATGATTAATTATTTTAATAAACCTAAACTATTATATAACTAGAACTTATAAAGCTCAATATTGCAACATCTATTATGCCCCAGATGGTCTAATCTTCTCATTACAAATGATAATAACAATCACTAAATGAGCTAAATACCACATTAATACTAAAGACGTACATAAATATGGTATGGGGCACCCTCCTCCCAATTGTCGGGTACATGACATTCCACTCTCCTTATTAGAGTGAATTGAAGCATCAAATGTTGAATCCTCATCACACTAATTGAAATATGCACAAACACAGTCGAGTCATCCGAGAAAAATTCCAATTCAGTAGCAAGTTCAGCTTGGTAGATTTATTAGGTGCATCACAAGAAAAAAAAACTCCATCTAGCAAGTAAAAAAACTCCTCCATGATGTCAAACCACCTGACATTTCGACATGTCCCTGACTGTCTACAGACTTTTTAATTATCTCAACAACCAGTTTCTGAACGAGTGATACAAGTCTGACGTTTATAACTACTTGAGTGAAGACATGAGTGAAAATATCTTTATTCCCTTCTTTGTAATTACAACCAGATAAATTTTGAGCTGAGTATAGTAATTTATGGAATTGATGTTGTTATTAGTATACCTGATTATAAGGTAGACTCCTTGTAATATTCAGTAGTCTTAGTTGTTCCTTCTTTCCCATGTAACACTATCATCTTGGCTCTCTTAGCTAAAGTAACTTGATTGTAGTCGAATTTTATCATACTGAAGTGAACTTCCATATTAATTATATTGATAATAAAGCTAACATATATTGCACCCCATAAGTCTATAACATCACAATGACTTCACATTTCATTGACACCTCCTAAAGCAACACAACTGAAATATGAATCATGATGAGCAAAAGTTATAATCTCGTTACACATCCATATGACTCTAATTGGAAATGGACTTTTTCTTGGTTGATACATCAGAAACAACAGTGGGACATAGCAAAAAGGTTTAAGTTGAGTAAAATACCAAGAGCGAAGACCAACCAAGGGAAAACTCTCGTATGCTTGTATAACATTTTTACGGATAACTAGACTTTTATAAATCACGGATATATGTAATGGACCACCATGCAACGAAAAATATACTCTTAAAATTCTATAACAACCTTTAATGATTATGGATACTGTGATAAGGGTGACAACAAAAACCTAGTGAAAAATGAACTTGGTGCAGACCCATTTGAAAACTCCATCTGACTAGAAATACCAACAAGGAAATAAATTCGCAAAATCCATAGCCCCATAGATAACCAATTGGAATCCAATCTCAAGGATATCCGCAACTTAAATGCAATGTAAACAGTTGTGATGTGAATTTCCACTGTCTTTGAAAGAGATCATCTTGTCTAGCTAAGACCGTCTTGTGCTTGATATACCAATCTCCACCAATGACTGTAAAAAGGAAGTAAATACCAGGTGGAATTGAGATTGTGCACATCCACCATTTGGTTGCAAAAAGAAAAAAAGATACATGGCAGAGTTAAACATATGCAAACAACTTCATCTGGAACAGCAACGCTGTCATTATATAACTTCCTCTTTAACCATAAATCTCTTAGGAAGTTCATATATGTAAATAGAGGAGAGTGCTAATATGAGCCTATTCTTAGAGATAAAAGGAGTCGTAAGAAATTTAAGCTCTCTCGAAACAATCTACAGCACATCACCTTCTTGTCGATCAACTATAAAAACTAATTCGTCAATGCAATAATTTTGCCAATAGGTGAATGATGTTTAAGTTCTAAAAGTATACTGAAATAGCGAAGGTCTAACAACCTCACCCAATATTTCATTTAGCAATCTGTATGGACAAACTCCAATATAATTCCAAGAGAATCAACTAGACATTCAGACTCAATCAATGGAAATATATCTAAAAGTTGTATCTCTGTTTCACAATGTAATCAACAAATCAAACAGATAGAAATCCGTGAGCCTGATTATTAAGTGAAACAACTTGAACGGTACCAAAGACCAATGTTCAAGTGTCAATCAATTTATATCAACAACCAAAGTTTGGATTATCTAATTTATTGAACTAAGCATAACCTGTGATATTTCAATTATATAGAAAGTATAATGCGGAAAAGAAATAGCACAGACACCAGAAATTTTGTTAACGAGGAAACTGCAAATGCATAAAAACGGGACCTAGTCCAGATTGAACAGACACTGTATTAAGCCGCTACAGACACTAGCCTACTCAAAGTTAACTTCGAACTGGAATGTAGTTGAGCCCCAACCAATCTCACACTTATCAAGGTACAGTTGCGTTCCTTACGCCTCTGAATCCCAGCAAGATTCTACGCACTTGATTCCCTTAGTTGATCTCACCCACAACTAAGAGTTGATACAACTCTTTTTAAGGGCTAATGGGGAATCCTAATGGGTGAAGTTACAAAACTACCCTTACATTTTATAATTAAAATTACCCTAATCAGTTTTCATTTTTTCATTTCATCTTCTTCTCTTCTTCTTCTCCTCCACAATACCATACCGGCTCTCCATGGCACAACCATCAAAACTCTTCGATTAGTTCGTCGTAATCGTCGATTCAAAAATTCCGATTAATCTTCAAACATGGAGCCGCCGAAGGCTACTCGTATGAAACAGACACATAGAGAACCTAATGAATATAACCCTGGGTTTGCAAAATTAGTTCAACAAAAAGGGAGTAAAAAACCCGTTGAAGAAGAAGAAATCAACGCCGCTCAAACCGAAGAAATGGCGCGATTGAGAAAGTAAGGGCCTACTTAAACTCACTCCAGTAGTTCAATTTTATGTTTGCATCAAATTAGTTCAGAAAAATCAAAATTCTGAATTTGCAGTTACTTAGCCGGAAGGGTCTCTGATTCATGACCCTGCCGACTTTTCATATTTCTGGTTAGTCGGCAAGCTCTTAGGTTGAATATCATGCCGGCTGTTGAATAGTTGTAACTGCTTTTTACAGGGTCGGCAAGGTATTCAACCTTAATACCTTGCCGGAGGTATATGTTCTTTACAGTCGGTGGGTTATAATTTTATACCCTGTCGGCGGTGTGTTTTGAGAAATGCTGGTGTCTCCTGATGCCTAAATTCATAAAGTCGGCATGGTATTTGAATACCACCCTGCCGGATGTGTTTTAGCCGGCATTGTATGGGTTATAGACCCTACCAACTAATTATGTGGAAAATCCTTGTATCTGCTATGTTCAGAAAGAGTTGTTATAAGCCGGAAGGTTAGTTGAATAAGACCCTACCGACTATTGTTTAGTCGGCATTATTGTAGTTATTGACCTTCCGGCTATTGTTTATCCGAAATAGATTTTAGTTGTCGACCCTGCCGACTGTTGTTTTTTTTTTAAATTGTTCTTGTTTAGGTTGCAAAAGGGAAAGAAGAAAAATATTACTACTCCTTCAAGACCTCCTCGTGTTGGTGACAAACTCTTGACTGCAACACAGCGAGGGGCATTAGTTGAGCCGGGAACGCTCAAGATTCGTGAACGAAATGATTCTCAACCACCAACGGAACCAAGTGATTCAGATAAAACTCCAGATAAAGACCAATCAAATCCATCTGGTAGAAAAGGTAATGATCATGATGGCGATGAAAGAACTCCGGCTGCTGGAGGAGATGAAGAGCATGATGATGATGATCAAGACATGCCAACTATTGGAGGAGGTAATGGTGATGGTGATGACAATGATGGAGATAAAGATAAGGATAGAGAATATGGGATTGTTAAAGAGGAAGAAGAAGAAGAAGAAGGTGGAGAATAAACATGTAATAATCAACAAACTCAAGCTAATGATCAACAAACTGAAGCTGCAACTACAACTGCAACCGGAAAGAAGAATATGGTTATCACTAAACTAGATGATTCCCACATGCTTCCCAGTCACTTAAAGGTCACACTGGATCCAGGTTAGCCTCCAATAGGGACCCCAGAAGATGGTGGACATGTTATTTTTGGATACAAAGATACATGGGCATGTGAAATCCATAATACTATCATAAGTAATCTCAATCCGTCTTTGTTTTTTATTTAAGTGTATCTATCTTAAATTTGCTTCAAGTGTTTGTATTTCTTTTCATTTTGTGTTTTTGGTATTTAGGATCACAAGCATGCCATCTGTCTCCTGAGGCGCCAAGCTTCAAACACTGTGATTAAGAAATGGCTACTTGACATGGAATGTGACGAGGTGCAAGCGATTGTCAAGAACTCCGGGTTGTGGCCTGCGGTGGAGAGTTCGATTGGTAAGCATGACAGAGTTACCGTATCTGCATTCTGTGAGAGTTTCTACGGAGAGACTGATATAATGTTATTCCCATTCGGTGAGATGACGATAACTCCCGATGATGCTCATCAAATTCTAGGCCTCGAGGTTGAGGGAAAAGCAATCAGTGATGGCTACGAAGAAGGCATTTCTTGGGAGAAAATCTTCAAATTGGCCAAGATTTTGTTCGGTTGGGATCAAATTGAGGCGGAGTCTATGTTTGTGATGAAGGATGGTTATCTAAGCAGGAAGTTAAATCTTAAGAATTTGAGGGACACATTCTCTGGGACCAAGAAAATCTATGATAAGGAAGGAAGGGTGGACTTGGTGCGAATCAATGCTACCGCGTCAGCTTATTTGCTATACGTCCTGGACAAATTTATCTTCCCCGACAGTTCCAGAAGCTTGGTCGACGACAAGTATCTTCAACTATTGGATCCCTTTGATCAAATGCATAAGTATTCTTGGGGTACTGCGGTGGTCGCCTTCTTGAACAATGAGTTGACAAATGCTTCAAGGGCACTCACTACACAAGTTAACGGAAATCTATGCCTCTTCCAGGTAAATCCATTGTCTAAATCATTTATATTTGCAAAATGATTATAAGATAAGATTCTTACTAAACTTTGTGTTTGCATAGGTTTGGATATATGAGCACTTCCCTACTTTGGTGAAAGCCAACCCCCACATCAAAGTGAACACTAAGCTTGCGATTAATAAGCCAAGAGGGCAAAAATACGGTTTTAGTGGTGCTCAGGACAAGGATATTCCACAACAACTTATCAACATGCGAGTCGCCTTGGACAAAATGACTAATATTTGATCCTTTTCGAAATGATAGAAATGAAGGTATAATCGAAAGGAGAGATGGTGTTGCATTATATTACGGTCCCTTGTTTTACCCCCAAGGATTTACAATGTACGATCCACAACAAGTTTTGAGACAAGTGGGTTACATCCAAGAAGTACCTCATCTCGGTGATGATCCGTTCTTTAAAGTGGTAAGGGGGGATTGCATCACGTCCCAAAAAAGTATTGACGTCCGTTACGCTCCAACACCAATGATTGAACATTGGGACGGTAGAAGTGATCGTAAAATCGATACGAGTCTTTTGGATGAGGTGATCGAAGGTCATGAAGCTCATGAAGATTACGTGCCGTGGTACTTGGGTTTTTCTCTTCCTACTGTGATTAGGGAAGAGACTGTTGAACAACCGGATCGTAAGAGGAAGATGCCATCGAAAGACCCAACAACAAGTCTTAAGAACTTTGTAAGTATTTTAGACTTGCTCTTATTGTTTTAAGATAACATTATCGAATTAGTCTATTAATTGTTTGTTGTTTAATTAAAAATAGAAGGAGCATTTGAAGACCTTGTGAAGATGATGTGTTGCACGAGAGAAAGAGGAGAGACTTTGTCGATTGAAGAGCAAACTAAGCACATTGACTATGATAGAAATGTTGACAATGAAGATGCCGACGAAATGTTCCAGCAAGCTAATGCTGAACTAAAGAGGGAAGCACAAGCCAAGAGGGCAACACAAGCCAAGAGGAATGCTGAACAAAAGAGGGCTCGTGGTAGTGGTCGTGAAAATGCTAAACGGGGCCGTGGTGGTCGTGAATGAATGCATTTCTAATTTATTTCTTTATGTGGTAGACAGATGTTTAGGTTAATGGTTGGACAAATGTTTTTTTTTAAGGTTTATGGGACACATGTTTTCTTATTTTGGACAAATGTTGGATTTCTAGTTATTGAATGAATGGTATTTTTAGCTATGTTAAGTTTCAATAATTCCGCCGGCAGGGTATTGAGTAGATGTTTTGTTAAGTTACATTGTCGACTAAACCAGGGCCGGCAAGGTTGTGAACTAGCAGACTGTCGGCCCTGAAAGCAGAATTGGTGCAGTTACCAGGGTCGGCATGGTAATAAAATTACGGACTTGCCGACTAAACAACAGCCGGAACTCTAATGGCCAAATATCGTGCCGACTATATGTAGCAGAAAATGAACTTCTCCTGAGTTACAAAACCATAAAATCGGCATGGGGTAAAAAAATTAGGACCATGCCGACGGTCTGTTGGTCGGCATTATATTAAACAAATACCTTGCCGGCGGTATGCAGCTGAATATGACGTCTCATGTGTATGAAAATTGTTATAGCCGGCATGGTAAGAAAATTATGACCCCGCCGACGGTGTGTTAGTCGGCAAATTGGGGAAACAAAAACTTTGCCGACGAGTTCAAAATTCAATTTTTTGCAAATTGACCACCATAACGGCCAATTTTTGGCACCATCTTATAAATACACTAGTTCTCTCTACAAAACAACACACACCTATTTGCATATACTCTCCAAAGGTCATATCATCTAATACTCCATCTAACTCTCCCAATACCTCTACATACAACAATGGCATCATTTGATTCAAATGAAGATCTATCCATCACCAAAGCATGGTAAGCGGAAACTCGAGTTAGAAATCAGTCCTCCGTAAGGGTGGATGTCGTAACCTTTTGGGCAAGGGTATACAACAAATATAAGCAAGAGTTTGGGAATCCTAATGGAAGAAGTGTTCAACAAGTCCATGATAGGCACCTAGTCATCGAAAATGCGATATTTGCTTTTTTAGCTATCCAAAAACGAATTTTGAACGCTACCCACTTTAGCTACTCCATTGAACAATTTGTAAGTATTTTTGTGGTTTATTTTACGTAATCCAAGTTGTTTGATCTTCCTACTAAACATCACTAACAAAGTAAGCTTGTGTCGTGTTTTTGTAGAATGATGTCGTCAAAGAGCGCTACTTGGAGGAAAAGGGGGAAGCATTCGCATTTGATGCAAGCTATCAATTCATGGTATCCAAAATCCCGGAGTATGCCTCGGACTTCATGGAGGGTGGATCGGAATCGGATTCCTTCCACGTAGATTGATGGTTTTAGAAGTTTTTGTGTAGGTTTTGTGGGTAAATCTCTATGTAAGCCCTCACGAGACTATAACTCTTCCGCTAGGGTCGCCTAGGGGTTCAAAGGATTGATGCACATGCTAAGTGCATTCGTTATTCCAACGACAAGGAGTTAGATTTTATGTTTCAATCAATATAGTAACAAAAATTGCATGAATAAAGTGAATTAATCTTCCCATATTCTATTTTCTGTTGGGTATAACTAAAGGTCGGCAAGGTTACAATGTCGACTATCGAACAACCGGCAATGTCAAAAATTTATTGTATGCCGACTATTAGTTAGCCGGCAGGGTAAGAAATATTTATATGCCGACTATATGATAGCCGCCGTTGTAAGAAATATTTATTTTCCGACTATAAGATAGCCGGCAAGGTAAGAAATCAATAAGATGCCGACTAGTGAAGCATTTACAACAGTCTCCTGTGTGTCAAAAATAATAGAGTCGACATCTTCTTCATTCATTGACCTTGCCGGCCAAAGATAGTCGGCAATTTCTGCATCCGTAAACCTTGCCGGTAACTAATAGTCGACACCGTCTTCAATCGTCGACCGTGTCGACTTTTTACAAAATTCAGAACCGAAAGTGTTGATTAAACTCATGAGACAAAAGTTTTCTACTCCATTCATAATTTCAAAAGTTTTAATCTACTCTATTAATTAATCTAAACTCAATTAATTAACCTAATCAGATTTTTTAGTGTTAATTAAACAAGGGTATAGTAGCCATTTTGAAAATACATGGTTAAGGGGTGGCCTGTTTTACTTCTAAATGACCTGGGTTTTGTCTTATTAGGTATACCCCAATTAATCTGGGTATACCCCAATCTCACCAGGATGTTTATTAGACCCAGAAAATAGTTTTTTTTTTTGGGTTATTTAACCAAATTTGTGAAAATAAAGGGTAAAACAATCCAGCTAGTTAGTTAAAAGTAACATAAATTATTAAAGCTTCACAAATCAGAACCAAACCCAAAAGTATAATCAGAACCAAAACCAGGAAATAAAAGCAATCCAACTAGTTAGTTAAAAGTACGGAAAATGGGTCATTTGTCCAAAAAAATTTAAAACACGGTTCAAATGGACGAGTAAAAAATTTTATGGGTGAAATGGACACAAAAAAAATAGCAAGGATGAAACTGGATTCATCCTGGATTAAACTTAAAAAATAGCGAGGATGAAACTGGATGCATCCTGTGTAAATTAAAAATAACAAAAAATATTTGAAAATGGGCAGGATGAAACTGGTTACATCCTGCCTATTTTTAAATTTTTGTCCATTTAAACAGTATCAAAATTTAACTGTCCTTTTCACCTAAAAAATTTTAATTTTGGTCCTTTTAACCAATTTTGTGTTAAAAGTAACATAAAAAAAAATGAACACTTATGCAAATTTTCTTTGTATTCAGTTTTCTTTCGGAGTCAATTACCTACCAAAAGTATATAAAATAATAAACCAAAGAAAAAACGTCCAATGGATGCATGTAAATCTTCATCGGAAACCAAAACCTTTTGCAAGGAGCAGGAAAGAAAAAAAGAACATATCACTTAACGTCGAAGAAAAGAATGTCATTACTTTTCTTTTTGTATCACAATCGAAATTTGCATGGATTATGCTAAACTTTGCACATCATCTTTCCACGTTTGCATTTAACAAAACGTATCGAGTGATTTCGTCACTAATCACTATCATATTAGTATATGAAATGAAACATACTTTTGAATTTCTTTCTACAAATGCATTCTCCAATGCAAGGAGACATTCTCTCTTATATTTTATTTGTTTTTTCAATTTCTCATGCCAATGATGATTGGCTCTTATCTCTTGTGCATGAGTGCACAAGATAACAAAATCCTGCACATAATAGATCATTCTTGAGGTAAAACCGGTTGGTGCGTGTATAATCGGGTTATAGGAATTTGTTTGTTATTTCTTTTCTGATAATCGGATTTAACCAGACTAGCACTATCTTATGAAAGTTGCTGCCGTTTAGAGATTGATCCAAGTATCTGACTTATGACTTATCATTAAATATCTACTTAGTTATGTGTTTATCTTTATCTTTATCTTTAGTCAAAGTAGTTGGATTAAATCTCAGATGCACTTATATCTTTTAGGTTGTAACTTAAAGACTCGAAATGAAGATTTCACCGAATCTTCTAGGTTTAAAGTGGTGGGACGTGGAAGAACAGCCCTTACCAACCCCATGACTTGTGTGCAATTTGTAACAAGCCTCAACTAAGAAATTTAAGCGCAAATTATCTGATAAATGCAACCAAATACCTTAAACATAATTTTATTCTATTCTATGATATAATCATAATCATGTTTTTGATTTGACTTTTAGTCCAGTAGTTGTTAAGTTATGAGGATACTCGTTGAAAGTGGTCAACTGTTTTTTGACGGTATGAACAATTTCATGGTCAAAAGACTCAAACCAGACAAAGGTTGCTCGTCGATTGCCAAGATCAATCGAGTATTGCACAACGCTATAAGACCCGAGACATGCAGTACGAGCAACAGTCAATATTGAGAGATTCAATGATATCAAGATTAGGCTACGTACTGTCAGTTGGGCGGGCAGTTGGTTAGTTAAAATTAGAAGTTTAA
This sequence comes from Papaver armeniacum, assembly GCA_023531295.1. Taxonomy (NCBI): domain Eukaryota; kingdom Viridiplantae; phylum Streptophyta; class Magnoliopsida; order Ranunculales; family Papaveraceae; genus Papaver; species Papaver armeniacum. The sequence goes on from JAJJWW010004571.1 coordinate 20,601, forward strand.
AAAATCTAGTTTGGCAACCAACTTTCCACATTTGACTTGTGACTATCTGTGTACCGAGATAAGCACGTTTTCTTTTGATCAATGTGATGAGCACCTGTAACTTTGAAAACTGAATCTAGACCAAGCAGGTATTATCCAAACAACAATTCCTTCATGTTACACTTACCCAATTCCCACATGAGATCACTATATCACCAGACATGCACCTTTTTATTATGCGACATATAGAGGTAATTTGCAGCTTTTGATCTTGCTTTACTCAGTACATTCGATACTATGCGATGAGATCATTATTCTTTTTCTTTTGCAAGAAGACGAGTTGGAGACTCCAACCAGAACAGGATATATCTGAAGTCCGATTAAAATCGGAAAATGGGTAATTTATCCAAATATTTTTAAAATATGGTTCTAATGGGTATGGGTGAAATGGACACCAAAAAGATAGCAAGAATGAAACTGGATTTATCCCGGCTTAAACTTAAAAAAGAGTGAGGATGAAACTGGATGTATCCTGATGTAAATTAAAAATAAGAAAAGGTATTTGAAAATGGGTAGGATGAAACTGTTTATATCGTGGCTATTTTTACATTCTCGACCATTTAAAACAGTATCAAATTTTACATGTCTTTTTCACCCAAGAATTATTGATTTTGGTCTTTTTAACCAATTTTGTGGATTAAAATCCCATACTACACCACCACTTTAACTGTTTTATCCGATTATGTAAACGAAATTTCAAACGTAATGAATGAGGATATATAATTCATGTCATGTCTTTGTCCATGCATCTGGGATGGAGGACAACCAGGTGAACTTACTCTAAACACGTTGCGTTAAGATGATTTAGACGAGTCTTGGGATAATACCGACAAATGGGGCACCAATTTTAGCCACAAATGAGGGATATAGGATTAGAGATAAAACGGGTGAAATACAAAAAAAAATAGCAAGGATCGGGATTCATCCGTTTCGCTAAAAAAGCAAGGATGAACTGGATGCATTGTGTAAAATAAAAATAAGAAAAAAATATTTTCAGGATTTACATCCCCGCTTATTTTTAAATTTTTTTTTAAACAAGATATCTTTTTTCATTTTACTATTTAAAATGATCAAAAAAAGTGAAAGTGATTTTGGTCTTTTTTCCTATAATTAGAGAGAGGAGTAGTTGACAACATATTAGATTTGACATCGGTCTCGACTTGACACCATCGGTTACTACTACTAGGAGAGAGCAGTGTATGTCAATGTTTTGATGCTTGTATGATACACAAGTGCAGAATTTCTTTTATCGTTAATCTTGCGACCTCAACATCTATCTGCTAAAAATGTTGATGGCGATCGAACCACTTGAGGTGAGACATGATTTAAAGCATGAAATAACAGACATACTAGTTATGTGTTACAACCATCCACATAGGTATGAGATGAGAAAAATGTTATTTTCAATGAAGACTAGTCTCATTTAAAGTGTGCAAGTGCAACTAGATCAGTCAATTGTCTAACACGTAATGACAAACCATAATTGTTGATTTTTCAATAGAATGATAGCAATAGCATCGCAACATTTTACAAGGTTGAACACATTTTTCCTTTCATTCTGGAACGGTGACCACACGCTCGTAGATAGTGAGTAAGAGAGTCAAGATCGTAACAAAAGACGGACCACAGATATAGGCAAGGGGAATTCTTTCCCATTGTTAATGTACTAACACCGCCTATTTATGTACGATTTTACTAAATCCTCAGTAAAATTGTGCTTATATCATGTGGTTTGGTTATTTTTTTCAAATTTGTCACAGTGGGGTATCAAAATCCATTGAGGATTATCATATTGGTAAAAAACAAAATAATTATCATCACTGAAACTACTGGATTGGTAATTTTCATGGATAATTTAACAAATCAAAAATAATTTATTTCACAAAAATCCAACTTTCGACCTTTTCATTCCGGAAACTGAAAAATAACTTCTAAAGTGTTAGCCTAGTTAACCTTTTTCTTTTATATATAAAAGGAAGAAGTTATTTACAGATAACACAAAGTGAAGGGGCCTCCCCCCGGTTGAGGATTTTGAGACCTTCTCCGATTATAACTAGCCTTTGAAGGTCACCAAAATCACCATATTTAATGGTTTTACATAAAACTTTTTCAAATGAGTTTAAGTTCAAAATAAGTTTATCTACTATTGTATTTGTCCCCCAGCTAGTATTTATTTTTCCACCTTGAAGAACTTTGGTGATGTTTTGATTGCCTCCTAATAGATTTAGGACCCTGCAGTTGAGTTGAGAGTCCCACTCCAGTGCAACCGGAGTAGCTAAGAAATTTCCCTCTTCTCTTCCATGTGTTCTGGCTCCCATGGTTTTCCTGCCAATTGTTTCTCCCTTAAGACTTATTATGCAAACACCAATTCTTGTTAGCAATGTCACAGAGTCATAAACAGACATACAAGTAAAGGAGACATTATGAACTGAAGCCTGATCTGTAACTTCAAGTCTTCTTGCAGCAGATCTATTCTCAGCTTCAGATTGATGCATCACAGTCATGTTTATGTGGCTGATTATCCGGTTTCTTGTGTATCTTGGACATGGTTAGTTTTCTTGAACAAAGTATCACACCTAGCCTTCTAGACGAACCAACATATCGGGGCACACATACTAGCCCAACGACCCCACTGAGTTTAAGAATGTTCCCAGAGAACCAACTATTACACCAATCAATTAGATTGTTAAATACATTGCTGGTTACTACCAAGTTTAGAGAGCATTAAGCCCAAACAGCTCTACGAAGCTACTCTGCATTAGAGAGTGCTCTCTAGTTTCAGGGTGGCTACTGCACATGGTGCAGATAGAATCAACATGACTTATATACCTAGCTAGGTAACCACTGTAAGATAATAAATTGTTTTTCATTTTCCAAGTGAAAAATTAAATTCTTGATATAGAACTAAGACCTCAAATTTTCCTAGCTAACATATCATTAGATTCGACAGATTTCTTATCAAGCAGATTGTATAAAGACTTACTAGTAAAATTTTCTTGGGGATTATCAATCCATCTCAAAGTATCTCCAGAATCTTTATTGGATAATAGAAAGAACTTTAGAGTGTGTTTGTTTTCTCATGACTCATTTGGATATAACTGAAATCACCTAACTCATCTGGATCTAACTCAATATGTTTGTTTTTGAGTCAGATCTGACTCAAAAATATGAGTCAGTGGTTTGTTCCCATGAGCCAGGGGTATTTAATTACCTGATTCAAACGGGTCTGAGTCACGGATTAGGTCTGACTCAGATCACGAGTCATGGCTGACTCAAAATAAAAAACACACGGTCTGACATCCGACTCATACCGAGTCAGGGGCTCGGTCAGATCCGGATCCTGAGTTAGAAAAAAAAACGCATTTCCATGTTCCATCCCGTGTCAAATTTCCATGTTCCATCCCGTGTCAAACAGTGAGTGAAATGAGCTACGTTTTAGCGATAGGGAAAAGAATTATATTTCGATCTCCCACTTTCTCACTTTACTCTTTCCCTTTATTTTTCTTAGTTAACCTGCTGAGCTATTATAAGTCTGACCATGTCTTGGTCTTCAAAGTCAGTCGGTTACACTTGAAAGGCTAATGTAGTCATTCAGAACATAAACATACGGATATTTAAGCAAACACGTAAAATTAGTTCAGATAAGATGCCCATCAATCTCATTATAAGCGTCTCTCTTTGTCTGTCTAGATTTTCTAGTTTCTCATAAGATACCCAACCAACCAATAACGCTCCCCCAGTTCTGTCTGAAACAAAGAAAGCCGTTGTAAGTTGTGATGAGAACGCCAGTTACGGTTGTTGCTTAACGCCACGTTCTCACTTAATAGATTAGCGAGGTGATGGAAAAGTGGTTACGTGAGGCTACCACATACCCCTTGGTCCTAAGATGAAGGTTTGCATGCTTGGGGATGCTTAGCATGTTCAAGAGGTAAACGCACGCATCATCATTTATTTTCGCCATTCCAACTCTCAATATACTAAGTAGTTTCTTCTTCATTCTCATTTGGTTATGTGTATATCTCTCGCTCTGTCATCGTTGCATGTTCCCTTCTCAAAACAAACTCAAAATACATTTTCTCCCTGTTTAGTTTCTTAAGGTTTTGGAAGAACAGCAAACAGTCATTCAGAACATAAACATACGGATATTTAAGCAAACACGTAAAATTAGTTCAGATAAGATGCCCATCAATCAATCTCATTAAAATGGAGCTTAAAACACACGCATCATCATTTATTTTCTTCTTCTTCATCATCTCTCTCGCTCTGTCATCACAAACTCTCTCTCCCTGTTTAGTTTCTGGAAGAACAGATAGTCAGATATCAGAAACTGACTTAAAAATCCCAGGAATAGCGAATCAGACAATGGAATTACTAATCCAATCAAATGATCCTGGCTCCAAAATTCAAGCAGCTAAAGATATTCGAAGACTAACAAAAACTTCTCAGAAATATCGTCGTCATTTCTCAGGGGCTATTCAGTATCTGGTTTCCATGCTTAGATCTAATTCTATTGAATTCAATGAAGCTTCACTTCTTGCTCTTCTCAATCTTGCCGTCAAAGATGAAAAGTATGTTCCTTTTCCCTCCTTCGCTATTCATTTCTTTTGTTTAACAATTGTTTAATTAGATTGATATGGGTAATTGGGTTTTCTTGGAAAAGATTAAAACTCGAAGTCTTTATTCGATTCGTATATGATATTTCTGAATGTTTCTATAAAAAAAAAAGATATTTCTGAATGTGAAATTGTTCTTTATTTCAGATATGTCTCTCCTTCTTTTACTTTAATTGCTCTTTTTTTTCACTTTTGATTTGTTTTGTCGAATCACATCAAATTAGATAGCTCTTGATACCTTTTGGAAATTTGGGGTTTGCTTAATTAAATGATTAAATTAAACTAAACTGAAATGGTTTCATTTGGATTTTAGTAAGAGAAATAATACTGTATACAAATACTAGCTAGAATTTGAAGATGAATCTATTTTTTTGGGTAAAGATTCTGTTTACCTAATTCTGGGTAATTCTATCATGTCCTTGGTCTTGGTGAGTGTATTTTTTCAGGTTATTAGTATAATCCTCCTCCATAAGTTTATGTCTTAGTTACTCAAATTATCAAGAACTGTTTTCGTCGCCTAATTAGTCTTTTGAGAGCATTGGCTTAAGAATCAGTCAGATTTGATACAGTAGATTCTAAATTTTTTTTCTTGGATTCTAATCTGTACTCCAAGCCTCCAACTACTGATTTAGGAATTAGATGATAATGAAGTACGAAATTGAAGTAAGAGGAACCATTTACTTACTTAATCTTGCAGTGAATACATGTCCGGTTGTTATGTTAATTGCCTATGTCTGTCTGGTTTGGTTAAATTCTAGATCCGCAACATTTGCGTAGTCTGCTGTCAAGAAACGTATTGAGTTCATAGAAAATGATTTAAATTTGCAACTTGAAGTATTTTAACTTGGAAGCAGTTGATCTGATTTGAATTTTTTACTTTACTCATTCGTGCCGATCCACATCTTTAGTGTATTCATGTTTCTCTGCCTGTACTTACACATGATATATCGCCAAGTGATATAGTTGACTTAGTGACACTGTAACCATGTTGCTGTATTTTGAATCTTCCATGTTCATTTCAGTTAAGCCAGCTCATGAAATGGTAATAGTCCTTTGCCAGATTGATGCAGTCAGTCTAAAAACTTCTCTGGCCTTCTGTCGTGCAGGAATAAGGTCAAGATTGTAGATGCAGGTGCCCTTGAACCGCTAATATGTTTTCTTCGGTCTGATAGTACAACTTTGCGAGAATATGCAACTGCTGCTTTACTCACTCTCTCTGCTTCTGCAATTAACAAGCCAACCATCAGTTCCTCTGGTGCTATCCCTCTTCTTGTTGAAATACTAAGTGATGGGTCCCCACAAGCAAAAGTTGATTCAGTGATGACTCTATACAATCTATCCACCCGGAAAGAAAATCTCACCGTAATTCTTTCAGAAAAAGCCATCTCTCCATTGGTGAATTTGCTCAAGAGCTGCAAAAAATCATCAAAAACAACTGAAAAATGCAGTGCTCTTATCGAATCTTTGCTAGACTTTGAGGAGGGAAGGTCTGCGTTAACAAGTGAAGAAGGGGGAGTACTTGCAGTAGTAGAGGTTCTCGAGAACGGATCACCCCAAAGCCGTGAATGTGCTGTTGGTGCACTATTAAAGATGTGTGAGAGTGACCGAGATAGATATAGAGAACCCATACTAAGAGAAGGGGTTATACCTGGTCTTCTCGAGTTGACAGTTCAAGGAACACCGAGATCTCAAGTAAAAGCACGCACCCTTTTGCAGTTATTAAGAGACTCTCCGTATCCAAGATCCGAATTTGAGGCCGACACACTAGAAAACATAGTGTGCGACATTGTGTCTCAGATTGACGGCGAAGAACGAGGCGGAAAGGCAAAAAAGATGTTGGCGGAAATGGTTCAAGTCAGTATGGAACAAAGCTTGAGACATTTACAACAGAGGGCATTAGTATGTACACCAACTGAAATGCCACTCACTAAATGTACATCCAAAGTATCGTCCAAATGATTGTTTTAGGTTCTTGTATTGAGGTTGGGGGTGGGGAAATTGGTTTTGATTCTCCATTAGGTGAAGAAATAAGAAGATAGAGTGAATGCCAGTCCAGGCCTTGATTGGTATCAGGTGACTGGTGAGTCCTATGATCTTTAGATGCTTTTCTGTGTTTGTCAAAAGTGTTACTGTTGGTTTGTAATTTATGAAATAATTACCACAAAAAAATGGAAAGAAAATATTGTTTTCAACCTTGGCGATTACGTTGTTTGTCGCTCTTCGACCTCTCTAGCATAATGTCCCCAAAACCCCTCTGCAATTCTTACCAGTATGGTTCCATATAGTGTTTTTACCATATCACTTGGGTCTTACGAAATCGAATAATGTAATTTCATGAACAGAAAAGAAAACTAGAAGAAGAAAAAAAGCAAATAAGTTTGATCTAGTTGCATTAGCCCAAGCAATTTAGTATAATAGAAATAAAATCCGTGGCTAGTCGCCAAAATACTGAAAACAAATACAAACCAAATTAGTCCAAGAAGCCAGTTTAAATCATGATCAGTTGATCATTTTATAACAGCTTATCGAGGATTACGAACTGAGACACTCTTAAGGAAAGAGCCTGTTCTTGAAATGCTCTTGACGAAAGAACCGCTCTTTGTTAACTCGCGGAGTGGTTTATCAGTAAACCTTATTAAGTTATACACAGCAGCTCCAAGAATGGCTCCAACTATAGGCCCCACCACATAAACCCAAAGTCCTTTGAAGTTCCGCATGGCAATTGCAGGTCCGATACTCCTTGCTGGGTTCATTGATGCCCCGGTAACAGGTCTGCAGCAGCAAAATCTCATATCATTCCAATATTAACAAATGAATTGAGAATCTTAAAATGCCATGGCTTTAATCACTAATGCGGTTTAATTACCCGGCAACAAGGACATTCAGTAGTATAGTTGATCCAATAGCGATTCCGGCCAATTCACCAATCTGTGAAATTCAAAGCCAAAAAACTCAACTTTTGGAAAGACATTTTTATATCCTGTAGTAGCAACTTGTGAATGAACATCAGTGATGGTGGGTTACTTACAGCTCTGTTATCAGTGGCAACCCCAGATATGACAAACATGAGGAGAAAAGTGATGATGAACTCCAGGATTAGGGCCTGAAAATCGGAACCGACTGGAGTTGTTCCGAAGAAATGTTTAGGTTCCACGGGAAGTGTAACCAACAGTGTGCAACTTGCAGCTAATGAGCCCAGTACTTGAGCTATAATATATGGAATTACCTGCACTCCACATAAACAAGCCAATTGAGTAAAGTTTATCAATCTACAATGAATGTTATTTTCCTGTCAGGGTAGAACCATAATCATTCTAGCAATAATGATTAACGGCAAGTACGGCCCGACTGAAACTGAATCATCTTTATGTAAGCGCAACGAGCATGCTTTAAGAAGAAGGTCAGGCAAAAATTGCGTCAAAACTAACTACAGAAAGAAGACACGCCCGTTTTATATTTCTTTATATCTAGGGATGTGACAAATATGTATTTTCATCGTTCAAAATCATAGTTATGAAATCAGTTTTGATAAATTGATAAACTTTTATGTTTTACCTCCAACCAAGGAAACCTTCGAAAAATGGCGAAGGTAATGGTGACAGCAGGATTGAAATGAGCACCAGAGATATGACCAACGGAGTAAACCATTACCATTACTATCAAACCCCATGTTATACAAATACCAAGGAATGATACCGATCCGTAAATCTTATTCACTGCTACCGATCCACACCCAGCAAAGATCACAAAATATGTTCCCAAAAATTCTGCTATTATCTATACAATCAACGAGATATCATTAGCAAATCATAATTAAACAATACTTCCTGATGAATCTCACGGCGGGACAAGTTTTATTTGTTTTACGTGCGAACTGTTTATATTTAGAGAGAATGGTAAAGTTGCAGCAACTTAAATCTGACAAAAGATTACCTTCTGAGTGAATTTTACAACCTCAGGACTAGCACAAACGTGGCACCGAGGACTTTCCGGTGCTCCCCTTCCTTCCTCAAGTTCTTGTTCCATTTTGTTCAAACTTTGTCAATCAAAGAACTTTTCTCAATAAAAATGTAGATTTGAGATTATAATACGTGCATGGGAACAAACATTCTGTAGAAACAAAGAAGAACAGATAGATGCCGATTATATGTGAATTTTTTGATGTTTTTAAGGTGGTTGTTTACGTGTAATGCGGTTTCGATTACTAGCTGTTAAAAACTAAGGTGATCTGTTGATGTGTGTGTATTTTTGACTTTTTATTTACTTGTTCTCACACTTCTGACACATTTTTATCATTTTCTACTGCTTCCATTAATTTTACTGGATCATATATCATTTTGGTAACTAAACCGTTTGACTAGGTAAACGTTAAACCAATGAACAAGCGAACATCTTTCGCCAGGTCTATACAGATTGGATTACGATCATATTGCCGCATTGGCCTCCATGAAATTCTCTTCTCTTCTTTTTTTGTCTTTCTTCCCTGCCGAGTCTGATATGATGCTGACATTTTAATTCTTTTATTTGACATAATTCTTTGATTTAATTCTAAAAAAATATGTAACCAGGAATGAGATTTATAGCACCGTGCATGTGGTCGCAGAAAAGCCAACTGTTAACTAGTTAACCAATTAAACAAAAATGTTAAATCAACGCTCCTTAAACGAGTGTGCATAATATAGAATTTGTTACTTGCTTAGTTACAAAATGTCCACTTACAAAATTAGTTCAAAAAAGAAAGAAAACTATTTTAGGGGCTCAAAGAAAAGAGTTTTGAGGGCTCACAAGATAACAAAATCGGGTTATGAAATAGTAATCAACAAAACCCCATATCTAACTATTTTTTGTGATGGCTAAAATACCCTCCATGAATTATAAAATTAAATTCATTATCTTTTCCTTCTCTTTTCAATAATAAATCATGATGAAGATGATGATCATATACAAAAAACTAAATGTATTATCTGGTTCTTCTCTTTCCATTCATAAATCATGACGAAGATGATGACCATAAAAAAAACCCTATTATTCTTCTTCTTTTTCTTCTCCGTTGTGATGAAGATGACGATCATAAAAAGAAAAAACTAAGAAAACCCATCACTTATTTTTGCAAAAAAACAGTTTCAGTACTGTCTACGGTTGGGAATTCATATTTCCCAACCGTAGACAGTCTACGGTTGGGAAAATTCATACTTCCCAACCGTAGACAATTCAAGATATCTGGTTGGGAAAACTCATATTTCCCCACCGTAGACAATTTCCCAAAAATTCATACTTCCCAACCGTAGGCAGTTCAGTCTACGGTGGGGAAAATTCATATTTCCCCACCGTAAGCTGTCTACGGTTAAGAAAATTCATACTTCCCAACCGTAGACAGTTAAGCAGGGCCGGGCCTGATAGGCAAGCAGGGAAAGCCCCACTTGCAGGCAACAAAGGCTTAGGGGCAACAAAAAGCCTTGTTCTCAAGGGGGTTTTCATTAAATAAAACAGAGAGATGGACTGGATTGTTATTATATAAATTTGAAGGGCTGAAAATGATTTATATAAGTAGTTTCGCTTTAATGAAAAGACTTATAGTTTTTTCTCCATCTTTTTTCATTCCTCTTCTCCCATCCTGGCTCCTCCGTTTTCCATCTCGAACCACCCTATGCTAGTTTACTAATTCACGCCACTAGTAAGGCCTCTTCCTATGGGTATGCCAAACACTAATATTTGGCATATATGCACCCATTATGGGTATGCCAAACTGCCAAACTCATATGCCAATATGTTATTCCTGGCATATAGGCATAGGAGACAGAGTTTCCATCGAGCGATAGAGATTCTATCACTTCATTGAAGCGACAGAGACTCTATCATTTGGCGATATTCTCTTTATCTCCAGCGATATTCACTTTATCTCCGAGTAATTTTATATATATATAAATTATCCTTCTCTCTTACTTTTTCATTATTCTAGTATATTTTTATATTTAAAGGGTCCCACTAAATATATTATAACACTAAAACTTTTATAAATACCCCACCACACAAACACAAATATATTTTTTATTCATTAGGGTCCCGCCCAACACAATTAAATATATGTTTTTAATCAAGTTTGGCATATCTACCATAGTGGGGAAACTCATTTGCCATGCCACATGGCATGCCAAACAACATTTTTTTGCCATACCCATAGGAAGAGGCCTAAGCTATTTAAAGAAGATAAAAGCAAAAAAATATTTTCTTACCCATCCGTTTATCTTCCATAAACCATAAAAAAAAATATTGGTCACTTTTGCTTATCGATTTTTTTTCATTTTAACTTTTAGTTGTCTATTTTTCTTATTACAGTAGTATTCTGTTTGTGAATCAGAATTACACACTAACTATGCAATTTGTTCGAAAAAATTCGCCGCGGCCTTCAGCCGCCTTGCATATTATTGTCATTCTAGCCCTATCAAAGAAAAAAAAAACATCCTTAATGTCTCTTTAAAGGGGCAAAAAGATTTTAGTTCGCTTCGGGGCAAATTATTTTCAGGAACGGCCCTGCAGTTAAGCCTACGGTTGGGAAAATTCATATTTCCCAACCGTAGACACTTCTGAAACTGTTTTTCAAAAATCCCAATTCGATCGATTCCGCTTATCCATGCATTGAAACCAATTAAATAAGATGGGCTTTTGATTTTTACCTTATTGAAGTTATTGCGGGTGGATTAAATGGTGTTAATCGATAATGAATTATTTTGAGAATTGACGATTAATCGAAGAAATAAGCGATGGAGGTGATGGAGAAGAAGAAAATGGAAGAATTAAAGGAGAGGAATGAAAACAAATTAGTTTTAGGTTTTCAATATTTAATAGGTTAAGGGTATTTTAGTATTTTTCCTGTGAATTAGGTCCCCTTATCTTCATTGTAGGATATTTGAATCCTTAGGAGCCCTCAAAACTCTTTTTTTGGAGCCCCTATAATATGTTGGGAAGTATGAGTTTAAGGAAAAGAAAACCTCCTCTCGTTTCTCTTTCTTGCAATAAGAGGCGCTAAAACACTTATCTATATGGCTTTTCCTTAAACTATCGTCGTCTCAAGATGGATTTTCACTACTATATCTATATATATCCCTATTTATGTTAGTTAGGTATCGTCATTAGTCCAATTTTGTGCATACTCCTTTAATGAGTGTCCACAAACAAAATAACCTGGCATTTTTAGGGGCGACCCCAAAAGAATTAGGGGCGACTTTTTTATTCCCAACCCATAGCCAAGGTTAAGGGATGTCCAAAAGATAGAAGAATACGTTAATGCCCTTCCGTAATCGGAAGTTATTTTGTGTCCGATTGTTAATATTAAATCGGAAGTTAAGTAACACAAAGATACTACCGATTGATATAAATTTGTGCTAAATGCGTATTTGGGGCTACTATTAATCGGAAATTAACGATAAATTCATATACTACCGATTATAGGCTCAATCAAAATAAATAAATAAAAGGATTTTTGTAAAATCTCGTTTCGGGGCTACTCTGCATTCGGTAGTTATATAAACTATTTGACTACCGAATATGGTTGAATATTTAAAAAATATGGTTAAAGAGAGCCACTGTACAATCGGAAGTCAGGATCTTACCTCATCTACAACCGATTATATGCTCAACCAAAATTCAAAAAATAGATGATTTTGGCAAAATCACATTTTGGGGCAACTCTATATTCGGTAGTTATATGAACTACCTTGACTACCGATTATGGTAGGATATTTGCAAAGAGAGTCAATGTATAATCGGAAGTCAGGATAACTTCATTTACTACCGATTATAGGCTCAACCAAAATTCAAAAAATTGAGGATTTTTGCAAAATCACATTTTGGGGCAACTCTATATTCGGTAGTTATATGAACTACCTTGACTGCCGATTATGGTAGGATATTTTCAAAGAGAGTCACTGTATAATCGGAAGTCAGGATAACTTCATTTACTACCGATTATAGGCTCAACCAAAATTCAAAAAATTGAGGATTTTTGCAAAATCACATTTTGGGGCAACTCTATATTCGGTAGTTATATGAACTACCTTGACTGCCGATTATAGTAGGATATTTGCTAAGAGAGCCATTGTATAATGGAAGTCATGATACCTTCATTTACTACTTATTATAGGCTCAACCAAAATTCAAAAAATTGAGAATTTTTGCAAAATCTTATTTTGGGGCTACTCTATATTCGGGAGTTAAATAAACTAAATTCACTACCGATCATGGTAGCATTTTAGCCAAAGGTCTACTTAATCGGGAGTCAAGATAAAAAAATTTACTACCGATTATATGATAATCAAAATTCAAAAGATAGAGGATTTTATTTTGGGGATACTTTATATTCGGAAGTTATATAAACTAAATTAACTCCCGATTGTGGATTAACTTCCCGATTGTGAAGTTATCTACCGATTATAAAGGGTAGTTTGACCATTAAAAAATGGGAGATAAGGGATGGCTACATTTTACGTTTGGGTGACCTTTTTTTTCCTTTTTGTGTCGCCCCTAATTCTTTCGGGGTCGCCCCTAAAAATGCCAGGCAAAACAACCCCACTAGTTTTTTTTTTTTTTTTTTTTTTTTTGGATAACTAAGAAATTTTATTATAAAATTAGGTTAGAAAAAGTTCTGATGTCTAGCCAAAAAATTACAAATATAAGGGGGAAAGTTTCTATATAGCTCCATATTGATTTTATCTTCTCTAACTAATTTAGAGGTAGCATATGCGACCCGATTAACAATCCTACTGACCGAAGATACTAACAACTTTCAAAGAACTGACTAAGATGTTAGATGTCTTATTTCTTTGATGATATTCCTTTGGTCCCACTGGATATAGGAATAATCACAAACAGTAAATTGAATCACTAATTTTGCGTATGCTTCAATGTGAAGTCTCTTTAGCTGCAAAGCTTCCCCCATACCAAGGCTTTGCGCACCATCATACATTCAGCTTCCAAAACCATAACCGTGGGTTTCACATACGTGTAAGTACTTGTTTCGCTTGCGTTGAACAGCTCTAGTGATTGCTTGACCCAGGATGAAATTGCGAATATCACTCGTGAATGGAGAGATACCCGTAACGTCTAGGCATGTGTCCTTCCCGTTTTCCCAGTTATAAACTAGCAAATCAGCCGGTAACAAAGAAGTGTTCCCATCTGAACGAAGTCCGAGAGCTACTTCCTTTCTTGCAGAAACACCAAACCTTGAAGTAAATATCTATCAAAACATCACGTACAAAGCGTGTCTGAATTTCAGTCCAACTTTACTGGCACAATGTAGCGCATGGTCCCCAAAAATGTCCATATCCCTTTTACAAATAGTACAATGGCTATTCTCTGGAAAAAGAGGAATGCCGAGACGATAACAAAGCACGCTTCTGAACTGTCTAGGGCCAAGAGTTTGGTTCAAATCGTTTATAGGTATAGCTAGAAGATAGTCTTGAGCATGTTTCATCTTATTAGTCCGTCATAGCATGCTGTCACGTTCAGTCAGATGGAACCTGGTGGGTATTTTCCTCTTCACGACTTCAAAATAGGTCTCTGCCATGGAATGCATGGACTGTATGGGAGAAGGGGCGGTGACATTGATGTTGGGTGGAGAAGTAGTAAGCCCACAAACCTGATTGTACGACAGCAGGGTTTGCTGACATGCTGGACTAGGATCTGCAGAGAAGTTATTGTGTAAGATGGTTTGTTGAACTAGTTGAGTCTGAAACTGAGATGCTAGATAACAGTACTTTGATGTGTCATCCATGGAATAAATCCCAAGACCTCCATCTCTGATGGGGAGGGTGGCTAATCTGTATTGCAACAGACCGAAGCCTGCTCCATCAGCCATAATTAAATGTCGCAGATACTGATATAGGTGATTATTAAACAGGATACTAGCATCCTCCAACGCCGCGGGACATGTAGTACGCACAGTAAAGTATAGTTTTGAGGCACCCGCACAGTTCCGCAATAAAAGCAATTCGCTTTGGAGATCTTCAGATTCTTGATGGTATTCATTAGATGAATGGTGTTGTTTACTCTTCGCGTCACCATGTCCTTGCAATACTGTAAGTCAAGATTCACATGCCCACACAATAGTTTAACACCGGTAGTAGGTCTACCAATGCAGTTAGGAAACACATTTGAGTCGGAACTTCTTGGGTCTGCAGTGGGCTAAAAAAGTTCAAACTTGGTAAGATTGAGATGGAGACCTCTGCCAACACCTTCATATTGAATGATGCGTAATGCTTGGGACACTTGTATGGTGTCTCTGATGATAGTTCCATCATCTAAGTACCACGCTTGGAGTTCGAGGCTGCATTGGGAAGCAATACTCTTCACGATAGGATGAAGTGTGAGTGAAAAAAGTAAGGGTCCCAAAGGGTCTCCTTGTTTTACTCCTTGTGCCGAGGATAAGGTGATATCATTATAATATAATCTGGCAGGACTCCTGTAGCAGAATTCGACCGACCGTGAAATGGTCGGGCATTGTAGTCTTACTTCATTGATGAGGGAGGTCTTGTCTACCATGTTGAAGGCATTGGTAAAGTCGATAAGGAGCATGGAGATATCATTCCTGTCACCTTTTAATTCCATTAGTCTGTTGACAGAATGTAATATACTTTCACCACCACACGGCAGTCCTACACCAAATTGAAAGTCACCCAGATATGCAGACATTTCCTTACCCACTTTGGTAGCAGCAAGCTTAGACACAAGTCTTATTTAAATGGTGCCTACAACAATGGGCCTGAGGACACCACCTGGTTTCAACAAAGGCGTTAGAGGAGCACTAGCAATGTATGCTCCAAGTGCAGGTGGACAACTGCCGGCAAGCCAGAGGTTGACCACTTTGGTGATAGTAGATAGAAGCTCATCGGACACAGCGCTGGTAGCACCACTCATGGCATCAAGAAGATGTTGCGTCCTTAATCCATCTCTCCCACATGATGTTCCCTTGGGAAATCTCTTTATAGCCTTGAGTACAGAAGTTGTGTCAACTGAAATGGCATTACAGTCAATTGGTTCAACTGGAATGGAAGGTGGAGCAGCATCAGGATGTTTGTGCATTGATTCAGAAAGTGTTGTTTCATTGCAAGAGGCTGTGCCATCTGAAGAGAGCACTCTAATGGATGCATTGTAGTGCCCGTAAGAAAGTTTATTCCTACACATATGTATGTTTGCAACACCTTGCATTTTTTTATCCCTCGGCATACTCACCTGATTACGTTTAGGATGTTCCAAAAGCTTGGTGATTAGAGCAATACATCCATTCGGTTCCCTCCAAGAAGTCAGAACCTGATTGATGGATTCAACTTGTAGTTTTTTCCTAGTGCCAGACCATTCTTCAGAGGAGTTTTTTGGGGTGTAAAGGTTCAGGGTACAAATCGGGAGGAGTAGAAGTTTGATCGATGGGGATATTTCCCTAGGATTGAGTAAGATAGTGTCTAGGCAAGATTTTAGGGTTTCAGAGAAGGTTAATCGGCATGATGGTGATATACTTGTGATTGTGGTGAAGTGTCTCTGAAAAAACTCATTGAGAAAATCCAAGGATAGGGATACAAATATGTTTTTAGATAGGGTTTGGGTTTCACAGAGAACTGCAGCAGGTTTGGGAATGTCAAAAATGAGAAAGTCAGCATACCTGCCATTGTAAGGGCCTGGGATGACGACATTATTATGCTTACATGATTTCCTCGAAACATGCAACATCATGCATTCGCTACCGAGCCAGCAATGCATTTGCAGTAGAACCTTATCCCAAGCCTCATACACTTCTCTATCTCTACACAACCTTTACCTGCATTATTGTTTGGCTTCCACGGAAGGGCAATGTAGGTCGTTGAGGTGTCTTTGAAAATAATTCGGAGCGTATCCTTTACCATTGACACTATCATTGCAGTTATCAAAGTTTTTGAATGGGCAATGGATTATGTTGTCGCGTGCAGGGGAGGGTCTCATCAGGGGGGCTGTTGTAGGGGGACTCTGATATATCTTGGATTCCTAGAAGCGTAGATGATCGAAGTGGTTAGTATGTTGGAGATGATTGGGAGGATTGGGGTGTTGAAGATGAAGAACGAAGTTTCCTGGGCATGGCTTAATTGCAATATCTGCCTACTGGGGATGAAGTGCGGTGAAGTACGGTAGGAGTAATCGACATCAATGGAAAGCAAATAACAAGGAGAAGGAAAACAAGATGGTTTGAAGGAGATCTGTGGAACAAATCCCGAGATAATACCAGAAAAGAAATCCAGACTTCCTGTCGTCTGGAAATCGCCCGGACTCTCTCTCTCACCTCCCCTTATTATTATTATCGCCCGGAAGATAATAACAAGGAGAAGGAAAAGAAGATGGTTTGACTTGTTATTTGTATTTTCACTTGGAGAACAAAATGCAGATCCTGATGAAAAAATATTTTTTAAATCACCTTTGTTCAATCCAATTTTTAAAATAAACATAACTTAAGTTTATACTTGATAACATTATTACTAGTTCAACATTTATTAAACTAACAATACTTTTTAATTATAAAGAGACATAAATTTTATTCCCGTTTCTAAAATAAAATATTAACTTATTTTCATTAAGTTTTTGTAGGTAGCTTTTTATAAAAATATTTAAGTTAAATTCTTATTAACGCATTCTTTTTGTATTTAGCGTTATGACTAAATAGATATGGTATAGATTCTCCTTTCATTTAGAATCATATGATAAGCATTAATATTTTTTTTCAGAGGATAACTGACAGTTATAAGAAACCATTTTTATTGGTTTGCTTTGTGCACACTCTTTAAAGGAGTGTGCACAAAATTGAACTCGTCTTTAACATTATGAATATGATATGGAAGAATCTAAACAAACTGTGGTTTTGAACCACAACAAAGCTACCCACTCACAGTAGGTGGGTCCCAAAACCGGCCGCCTGCTTTCATGGGGGTGGGGTGGGGCCCAACATTTGTTAGTGGGAGGTTTTACCGTGGTTCAAAACTATAATTTCTTTAGAACGACCCATGTGATAAAAGTTAAAATAGGAAAAACAATGGCTATTTATAAAATCAAAAAAGTTTCTTAATCTTAGAGATTTTACCCATTTCGTCTATAACTAGAAATAACTCGTGTCGTAATGGCACGGCATGAAACGGGAAATTTTTTAGCTATAACTATGAAGCTTAATTCGATCCATACAAACTTTTAGACATGAAAATCTTAATCCAAATAATTATAAAGTCGGTCACGCTTAAATAATAGTTTAATCATTCTCACGATATTCTTTCGACTTAAAATAATATTTTTTTATAAAAATTCCGTTTTATTTAACCATTTACTAATGATTTTTTTCCGATCCCCAAAGATTGGTACTCGGTGGTATTGATTTGTGTTGGGATAAACACCAAGCTACTTCATGTGTCCCAACGTATAATGCTATAGTGCATAGAGATACTGCTCGACTTCATCACAGCCTTTTGGGACCAATGTGCTTTGGATCCCATCCTTGAGAACCATGGCGTGTCTTCATTGCAGCCATGCATCCTTGAAAATGAAGCATGTTCGACATATTGATTACCTTACATCATATTTTTTACTTAGAGATCAGTATGAAGGTATAATAGAGGAAATACACTCCTTTACTTATACATGTTTTAATCATAAATTACTATGGCGCACGATGCACCCTTTATTGAGCCCTTCATAACTAGTGACGTTTCTTTTGCATGGGCAACTACTTATGGTGCAAACGTCTCTTCACATAAATTTTGTAACGAAATGGGATGCTCCCCATTTCTTCTTGCCTAACGATGGATATACATGTATATCGTCTTCCTCATTGCCTGATGATCCGGCAAGCTCGCAGCTTTCAAACCCGGCCATGATGGCTGAGCTTCGGCTCGGCCAGATTCCAGCGTGCAACCATGATGGCTGAGCACTCGAGCCGTCAAGTGTCTATGTTATTGTAAACTTTATTGGAAAATTCTTGAATAAATTTCAAAAATTATCTTTTGATAATTATAGAGTTTACAAACACTTGGACATAAATATAGAATTTATCCATGATATAGATCTGGTCCAACAAAAATCGGTTTTCCAAAATAAAGACCTAATTGCAAAATCGGATTTGTTTCCCCACAAATCAAGGTTTCCGATTTTGGAAGTATTTCCTAAAACTAGTTATTTCCGGAAATTGTTATCTTCACTCCCTATAAAAGAAGATTATTTTGTATTTTTTTTGCAAACATCTTGGGAGAAATTGTCCGGAACCGAAACTAGGGTTTTCCATACATCTTCAATTGAAAACATGGGAAAGAGGAAATCAAGAGAAAAACACCTGAAACTGACAAATTGGATTTGAATCCATATATTCCTATTGGTGATATTGAGAAAATCAAGTACCCTCGCTTGATCAAAGACAAACATGAACTTACAAATTTTGTGGATAGTACATGTTTTGAGAAATATCAAGCTTTAAAAGGAGTTAATTTCACTGCTGAAAAGAGATTCGATCCAGATGTTTCAGAAAGCAAATATGTGAAGTTTGTTCCAGACCAAAACTGGGGAAAGTTGTTTGGGCTTGAAAAATACTCACCCGATATAGTAAGACTCTTCTATGCTAATATTCATAATATTGATCATGAGAATCTTATTTTTAGCACTCTTGTTGGGTATATGTTTCATCAAGTCGACAGAAAAATGATTTAAAAGATCATTGATTATAATATGAAAGGAAATCATTTGATTACTGGTTTTGAAATTGAGCACGATAACATTTCAAAACGTATCACTGAAAATCTGTTGGCTGGAAGAATGGAAGAATGCTAATCAAAGAATTACCCTTATACTTAAGGGTTTTCTGTAAACTTGTAATAGCAACTCTCTTTGCTTGCACAAGAGATACATCACAATGGGACAAGGAATTTTCTGAGTTTGTATACTTCCTTCTTCAAGGTGATAAGCAAATTGATATATGTGGAATGATTATAAATCAAATGATCAAGATCTTTGAATCCATCAATGCCACAACGTCCCAGGGAAATCTCGGATATCCATGAATCATCACCAGCATGTGTGAAAACACAATGGGGAATAATTTTGGAGATGAGAATGTCACTAAAACAGTCTCTCAGGGAATTATCAAGCAAATGAGTAAAACTCGAAAATAAAGAGGGACTACTGTTTCAACTGCTCAAATCTATAGCAATGGAGATTTCTTGTTTCATATCTTACGTCTTGGAAGACAATTGAACTGTATTGAAACAGTTAGCCTTTGCCGCTCGAAATAATCCGGAAACTCTTAAAAGGAATCTTAGAGATCAATGATGAGTTCTTAAAAGGCGAAGAAGACAAAGACTCTGAACAAGAATCTATTGAGCAGCTGACAAATAATGAGTAGTCTACCTTCTTATTTTAAAAAAATAAACATCAATATTTTGATTTATTTCAATTATTGTATAAGGACTATTTTTTAATAAAACTATCATTATTTATGAATACAATTATTATTTTATAATTTTTCTTATGATAGTTACCGCTTACATAGCCCGTGAATGAATGTTTATCTTTTTGCTATGTGTATTCGGTTTATGGGATGTCTGATTTCGGTTTTCATTAACCTTAACATTCGATCTCATATGATGTAACCCTTATGGTTTTTGTGGCTTTTGATTTGGCGGGATTAAGTTCTAGCCCATGTTGGTAGGCTTTATCAAATGATCACAAGGTGTTCCGATTGAAACTCATATGTGAAAAGTCACAATATGTTGAATCAATTTGTGTTTACATGAGTTATGTTTAGCATAACATATGTGTTTCGGGTTTTTAACTTTTGTTATTGGCACACATTAGTTAAAACCGATTCAACCTTTATCTGGTAAAGGTTGCCTTTGTTGTTGTTCTTTTGTTATTGCGAGAGGATAACAACATACTGGGGGAGGGTTCTTCTTTGAACTTGCGCTTAATGATACATCTTTCTGTGGAAAAGAGGCTGCGGAATTTGAGGTAACGAATTTGTTAGTTAATCATTTTCTTGTTTAAGAAAAGCCTGTTTATATTGTATATATTTTGCTTTTGCTTAACAAAATTTCGGTATAATTGATATATTCCATTATTGTGTATGGATGTGTATGTGTGTGATTCAATTGTTTTCGGTTAAGAAAAACTGTGTCAATTTATTTGACTTATTGTTTGGTATCTTCTTTATTTTTGGGTAAGTGTTTTTGCTTAACGAAATTCGGTGCAATTGCGGTGCTATAATTTCTATGTTTGTTTCAATTGCTTCCGGTTAAGAAAATAATTGTGCAAGTCAATTTATTTTGGTTTGTATGTATTGTTTATGGCTTAACAAAATACGAGATCATTTGTTTAGTCCAAATCGATTCCGGACTAAGTTAATTTTGATCTTAGTTAGACTTATCAAATTGGAGGATTTGGTTATTCAAGTCTAATAGAATGCCTTGACAAGAAAAACTAGTTAACTAACCTAGTGTTTGTCTTGTCTAAAGGGAAAGGTCTAAGTTATTTTCTGAATAATTAGAGCTTGATGAGAGAAATAAAGTTAATTCTGATCTCTATTATGGTCTTATCGAAATAAGCGATTGTGCATACACAATCGGTTTAACAAGGGAACTAAGTTTCTTAGTCGATTTGTTAAACTATTAGGGAAAATTGCTTTGGGAAATTGTTTCCTTGATAACATATTAAAACTAAATTACTTTTAGTTTCGGTTTTAATATTGGTTATCTAAAGTGGTATGTGAAACCTTCGTGCTTAACTCTTATAGGTTGTTTACAAGTCTTTTAGATTTGTAAGATCCTTTCGGTTTGTCCTTTATTTGCTCAAACCTTTGTCATTTTGTGACAAAAAGGGGGAGAAATATATGGAGTAAACAAGTGATTTGTAATCACTAATGAAAGGACAATTGTGCTTAAATGTTATATATAATGAAAGAGTAAAGCATTGACTAAGGGGGGAGAAACATATCATATTGATGTTGCAGTATTTTGACTACAAAAAGGGGAATAACAAAGATGTTCGGATTGAATATCTACCTAGTTTACCTTTAGGGGGAGTAAAAACTTTGTTATTCAAATGTCAACAACGGCATTTATTGATTGAATATATGCAAGTTATTGTGTTGTTGAAACTTGGAATCAAGCGTATGTAAAATGAATTCTTATGTAATTTGTTTATCCATATGTAATAAGAGTTTTGTCACTAAAATTGACAAAGGGAGAGATTGTTAGAGCATAGCTCGGTTGAACTCACCAAGCATTGGTATGTCAAGTTTGGTTGTCATATTTTAGTGTGTCAAAAATTCATCTAAAGTCGCTTGATTATATACTAGAGTCAACTTCGTTTAGGTTAGACTAGAAAGTCTAGGAATGTTGAGACATACAAGTATTACTCCGAATACCTGAAGAATGTGAAGAAGTAACGAACTACAAGGACGACATCATCCTTCCACTTGAGGTTAGTAATATTGACTTGAACTGTTTCATTCCTAATGTATCTTTCAAGTCGTGCTATATTGAAAACATAATTGCGAAGCTGTATATACTGTACATATTTTATAATACTCTAGTGATGTGACATGGTCATATTTGTATGATCATAGTATTAGGGAATTAGACTACGAAGTATAACGCTTATCTTTTGAACTTTGTAGATATGACATCGACATAATCTTGTATATACTGTTATGATTATGTGAATGGGTTATGGTGAAGATTTCATCCTAGGAAACAATGTTTTACATTTTTTTAAAGGAAGTACATTCATGAACTTTTTTTATGAATCGAAAGGGAAATCATTAGGCTTATTGGTACGACTATCCATTGCAAATCTTTGGATTACCAATATGTGGGAGATGGTATAACCAATCGTAACTTTGTTATCTATCTTGGTATAACTAATCACATTGCCTGACTTATGATTTGGTATGACTAGTTTTTATTAATTGGTGTGACCGATCCTAAGTAATCACCATGAGATGGTATGATCGATATTTGTAATTGGTGTGACCGATCCTAGTAATTAGTGTGACCGATCACAGAGTATTGTGTAATCGATCCTTGTAATTGGTAACTGATCCTGGTAAATGGTGTGATCGATCACAAGCAATACCATGAGAATATGGTAACCGGTTCTGGTAATTGATGTAACCGATCCTGGTAATTGATGTAACCGGTCCTGGTAACTTGTGTGACCGATCACAAGTATTCCCATATTAAGGTATAATCGATCGTAGTGATTGGTAGAGCCGATTGAACCCATATATGTGATTTGATATTTGATCAATCACATAGTTATCTTGGAATACAGGTGAACCAATTCTAAACTTGTTTGGAAGTGTGGTATAACCGGTTCCAAGAATGTAAATCCATGTAAATATGAACAAGGATTTACAGTAAAGAGATGTCAACATACTTTGAACACGTACAGTAATTTTTATCATTTATTGTTCAAAGATATTCCTTAGTACTCAAGGAGATCTTGTGCCGAAATAAATTAAGAATCTTTTAATTAAGGTTATTAGTTTTATATACATTAATTACCAACAATTAATGTGTAGCTCTAAAAAATTAAAAGTTAGTAAATGTGCATTTACTAATCGGACATTTTCTATTGAGAGATTTCAGAAATATTGGACAAGCATTTATTGGAATTGGGAAAACCGAATTTTGCTATTCATTGCATATCTTGAGATATTTTCGGTTTTGTAAATTCCTTGGTGTCCAAACATCCTTGGTCTATAAATACCTAAGTTTGCATTTCTAGCAAAATATCCTAAGAGACGGGCAAACTTCATTTCTTGTTGTTTCTTGTGGAGTCGTCTAATAGGAGAGGAAAGTATCATAATTAGGTGAATCTCTTACGACCGCTCGTTTAAAGACTTTTGTGGGATCAAGAAGCTCTACGAGTACCGTTGGTGGAAACTAGATATTTGCAGTGTTGTTAGTTTTCTATTGATGTGATTGACTAACAGTTGTTGAAACTTTGATTGCACCTAGTTTGTTTATTCTTGAGAATCTTCTCTTCTGATGTAACATTCACTCAAACTAAATCGAAGTATCGACGGGATCTTTAGAACTGTTTGTAGATCTAAAGACATCTCGTGATAATCCATTGTTAACAGAATATGTTCTGTATGTGATTGATCACAAGAGATTCAAGTGGTGTTGTGCAGATTTTTATTGAAGATTAAAGAAGATTTGAAGACGAAGAAGATTTCTTATTAGTTCTCATATCTTTGTGTGTGCACAAACCTTGATCGGCTGGGATCCAACTAGAATCGGATTTATTCGATTGATTAGTTGCGTGAGATCGGCATCGCTTTATAGTTTCTCGTTGAGATCTATACTGATTGATTGCAAATCTAAACTTGACTACTTTTGTAGTTAGTGGAAAGACTAGTTTTGCACCCGTGCTACGCACGGGTTTATTTTTCATTTATGGACGTTTCAAAATTATATTCACTAATGGTGTGTTTGGTTGGAGCTATGTTTCTCGTTGAAAGTCTTGGGTGCTTTGTCATAGATGATCAATTTATTAGCTTTCTTACATATATTTTCGTATTTGATGCTTATATAAATTGATAGAGAAACAAAGAAAAGAAAAGAACACGCACCATTCTAAAATGGTTTCTTAGCTTCAAACGGAATCAAATTTTACATCCAAATTGCTAAAACATAATTTTCCAATTGGTTTTTCTGTGAATAGGTTTTCATCAGTTTTCCAATGTTCTTTCTATTGATTATGCCTTTTATTCGTCTACATTTGGTAGTATCTTTAACCCTTAGTTGCGCACCTGATCGCTGTCGTAAGCGTCAAAAATAATTTCACTTTCTTACTCACTAAATATAAATGAAGTACAAGGTAAGGAAGAGTTCGTTTCCACAGAGAGGCAATTGTTGTTATGCGATTTTCAGTTTCTAAGGTAACCAAAGGGGGATGTTTGTTGTTTTAGCAAAATAATAAAGTAAAAATAAAATAAAGTAAAGTAAATAATTGGAATAATCAATAGAGAGAAGATATTGGTCACGGTATAGTATCATTCACAAACATGTATTTTCATCAATGATTAGAATTGATATTTTAATCTCTCATTTACTAAAAGTCCTAAGATACCTTGATCGCAAGTATATCCCGCTAATTCCCTGATTTCATCACAACCACATTAAAAGATGCATATGTGAATTCTTCCTAGAAAGCAACCTAAAGTGTAAAAGCACAATTAGATTTAACTCCCTAAAAGCAATAAGTTCTATGGAATAAGACTAATCAAGGCAATCAAACGTGTAAAAGCACTAATTCAATTTAACCAAGGTTATGATTCATATGCAATTATAAAGATGTATCACTACAAGTAATAACCACACTATGCTACTTAGAATCAGGGATAAACAACTATTTCGTATTGAAAACCCTAATCTAGCAATAGAGATGAAAGTAAATCGGATTGATTCCGGACTCAACCAAACAAACAATCAAATCATATGTCAATATTAATAATAAATCATAAACAATAAAATATTGAGACAAAACTAATTCATTGAATCATATAACATGTTGAGAAATCAACTTTATCCCATAACCAATAATAATTGTTTAGCTACTCATAGCTATGGAGTTCATCATAAAAATATTAATTGAAAAGAAGAAGATGAACAAAAGCAAACCCTAAAAGCGTAAACAAAACCGGCTCTCTCCAAGTTCCAAGAATAATATGTGATATCAAAGTTGTAGAAACTTTCTCCTTTTGTAGCTTTTCTCCAACTTCCAAAACTAGGTTTTCATAGCCCAAAGCCCATGTGGTCCACCAAGCCCATGTGTGTGCAAATACCCATATAGAAAATATACCCCAAAAGAGGTCGCAGGAAATCTGGTATTATGGCCGGAAATTGGCCGGAAGAGTCGCCGGGAAATAGCTCAGGTGACCGGCAAAGTCTGCCCGGTCACAGGTCAAATGAGTCGACTCGGTCGGGTCAACTCGGTCAAATCACTGAGTCAAACCGGGTCAAGGCTCAGCCGAGTCAGGTAGCTAATCAGACGAGTCAGGTCTGGCTCAGTCTGATTCACTTTGGCCTATGCCATTGCACTGGCCTGATTCCGTGATGTACCATCCTTGTGCTTCACAAATGCCTACCCAGCCATGATGGCTGCTCATACTACAAATCTTGCAATATTTTCACTTCTTCCACCTGCAGTTCTCTCACAGAAATCGAACCCATCTCTTCATTTATTTCACTGCTCAGCTCAGCCACCAAATCCCTGTATACAACTCAAACAGACCTTCTCCATCTCAATCACTGCCATCACCAATGTTAACATCACCACCAACTCAGTCCTACCAGGCTTTCTGTAGATTTAAATGCATCTGCAACTCCAGTTGCATCACTTGCGCAATTTAGCCACGGCAGCACCCATTTCAATCTTCAACTTATAGACCCATCTTCTACACTTCCCTGTAATCTCAGTGGAGGCTTGGCTTATTCAAAACCAACACCATCTTCATAATCTTGCAACCACTGTAACTCACCATTTCCTGTAATGCACATCCTAATCACCAATGCACTATCCTAGCTTCAGTTCAAGTGCAGCTTCATAACCATCTTCTACTCCAACTCAGCTGCACCACCTGCAATTGCAACCTGTCCACCTGACCATCTCCAACTTCATCTTGTCCTTGCAACTCATATATTTCATCCTTATCACAGCACCAGCTTCACTGCCATCAGGCCAGCCAGCACCATCACCTGCAATTTACCAGACCACCACAACAGACAATCACTCAATCTACATTCTGCTCTTCATCTCGGCATCGAATTTCGCAACCTCAGCTCCATTCCCTGATCGCAACACCAACACAACTACGAGTTGTATCTGCATCACCAGCACTCCTCCAATCTCAGAATCATACCCCATCTGCTGAACAACAACTCCATCTGCACTTTACCACCACAGACTGCATCAAACTCTAAATACTGCAGCTGCACTTCAACCCATCTTTGCCGTTATACATTCCAGCACACACACACACACCTGCAATCTCATTTTTTGCCAATGCGGTACTCCACCAAACCCTTATGACATCCATTTCTGCAGCTTCTTACCAACAACATCATCCAAATATACTTGAGCACCAGGAGTTCCCAGCCTCAACCACCAGTTCAGACCAACATCTCTATTGCAACTTACTCTTGCACATACCATTGGATTCATGTCTGCAATCCTCTCAATTCCAGCTTAAGTACTCATCTCCTTTGACTGCAATACCCTGGCAACAACTCATACAGATTTATAGTCATTGTATCTCGAATCTGATGAGTGCTAAATAGTGCATATTTATACACCTTTTTATTGGCATTTTACTCATCTTTTGCGCTTAGAAATCAGATATTATCCCAGATTCTGTGTTTTCTTTGTTTTCAAGAATAAATATTTGTATTAATTAATTTTGTGTTTTTAGGCAATAAATAAAGCTCGGAAACCGAGGAGCCAAAGAGCGAAGAATTGGAGTCGATCATCTATGGCGGAGATAGCCAAAGCCCACGCGCGAATCAGTTGCAACCCAACAAGGAAGACATGGGCTAGAGCTACCCACGACCCGGATCCGAACCCGCTCATCCCGAGCCGTTGAGATCTCGCCCAGATGCATCATACGGTCGCTCCTTCGCTCACATCTACTTCTCGATGCTCCGCTCAACACCAAAGATGCCTATATCCTGAGCCGTTCAGATTTCGCCTGCTCTTCATCCAACGCTCGCTGAGGCCTTCCCATCGTCCGTTGCTGTGCCTGCCTCACAACGAAGTTCCCACACCCTATACCCTAGTCGACCACCTCATTTCTCTTCTCCATCTTCTCTTTCTTCCTCTCTCCCGTCTCCATCACAGAGCAGAGCTCTGCTCCTCCACCGTCTTCACCCATACCACCACCAGAGCCACCTTCGCCACCAACTCCATCATCTCCTGACACCCCGACATCCGCACCCTCTCTAGCTTCACTTATCTCTCGCCTAGCCTCTCTCAAAACCCTAGAGGCTATATAAGAGATAATTGAGGCTAGGGTTTCTCTTACATCAAATCAAGAGCAAGGGAGTCTCAGAACCGCAGGAGTAGAGCCAACAAACAAATTCGGAGTATGGGTTAGAGTTTGTTCGAATTATTTTGCATTTAATTTTTATTTTAAATGAATTAGGGTTTGGTATTTGGGGATTTTCTTGCATGTATAAATAGCGGTGATGGGTGTTGATAGAAAGCATGCTGGGCTAGCCGAGTGCTTCAACTAGGTTTAATTTTGTGTTCTTTGTTATTCTATGATGTTTTAATTTAGTTGCAAGGGTTTCATTGAAACCCTAATTTCTCTGTTTTGAGTTCAATTATGTTGAATGTTCTTGAGTGCTTTATTTATCGATAATTTCAATTCCCAAAGTATTGCAATACTCTTCTCTCACAATGGATGCCTTGTATCCATTGTAGTTAGGCAAACAATTGTGTTGTTGGTACCTCAGCTCAAACATTAGACATAATACTAATTCCCCTGACTAGTTGTGCTTAATTAGACAACTAGTACTTAGGGTTAGTAACTTAGATGATATTTGGAATATCATTAGGTGAAACTCCGTAGACAAGCGGCGGAATTGACACACTGCCCTTAGCTACTATAGGAACAAGAACTTCAATTGAGTTGAACACATGATAGGAATTAGAGGTAATTTGAAGACCTTAGCATTCTTTTGTCCTTTGTCTATACCTTAGTTTAGAGTCACCATTACATCTCAGTAGTATCGGCACAAAACAAACATCTGTGTTACTTTGTCACTCACTTGAATTGATTGAAGAAACCTTAGATCAAACATAGCACACCCATGTCTCTGTGGATCGACCCGTACTTGCCGCGTCTCCGATAGACGCCGTGCACTTGCGGTTTATTACAAGTAGGCTTAAATTTATACACATCCCAAGGCCTACCAAGTTTTTGGCGCCATTGCCGGGGACTTGGCGCGTGCCCTGTTGTTCATTGGCTCGCTTCACTGATTTTCAACCCTGTATATATCTGCCCTGCATCTATAACCTAGTTTAAATTTTTGTAATCTGCATCTGTTCTAGCCATTTCTGCTCCCTGTTTATTTTTGCATTTAACTGTTTTTAGTCTTTGTATGTGTAACTTAGTCGTTAAACATCGTGCATAGTGCATTGTAGTCTTGCATTGTTGGTATAACTTAGGATAATTTAGATTTTCTTTTACCCTCACTAGCTTCATTTATCTTGTGCTCTGTATTCGCATCACATGTTTTGTAGCTCATTTAATTTCTATAATCTTGTAACTTAGTTGTGCATTTGTCAAAATTCTTTCATCTTAGCTTGTGCACCTTAGTGTGTCTTGATATGTGCAACCTGAGAGAACCGATCTTTGTGTTGAGTAGCGGTGCTTTGTGCTGCTACCTGTGTTGTTGTGCAAGCCAACCCAAGAAGGGATAGAAGCCCAGAACTTGAGGTAAGATTGAATTGCCCTGTGACCTGAATGCATGCTTGAACCCTGCAAATACCCCCGAATCGGCTCAATTACCCATTGTGTTGTTTGACAATTGTGTTAAAAGCGGACCACGCTCACTTGCTAGCCCCCAGGCCGCAAGTTTGAGCCAAGTGTGAACCATTGAGCAATTGAGCCAAAGATCTCGTGAGGAAGTGCATAACCTAGATGACCCCGAACCGCAATGTCATGTGTTCTACTCAAGCCCCGTAGAGTGTGAGGTTACACTTAGGTA
>JAJJWW010004572.1:600000-757934 GCA_023531295.1 Papaver armeniacum
TATCTTGTTACTAATGTTATGTGCTTGGAAGAAGTTTCAGTGGAACGCTACCCTTCAGATCTACCGAAAGGAGATTATGAAGATGATGCATATCAGGTGTTCAACGAAACTTTGTTTCATGAACACGATCGTCAGGCAGAGTTATTTTCAGTCAATAAGTTTGTCGTGGATTGGGACTTACCACCAGTTTATGATACGTATCCGGATGATGAGATTTGGCACATGGAAGATTGTACTGATCCAGTCGTCGAGGATCACACAACGATCGTAAGTTCACAATTGATTTCATCTTATAAAAGTTCTTTTCATAATAATCAAATTTTTACAGAAACCTAGATGTTTCTTGGAAATCACATTTTTGTGAGACCATGTTTCGACATAAACAAACATGTAGAGAGAATCATATCAGTATTCGGGGGCGAGTTTTCTCGAACTCTGAGAGGATAACAATAGAGGAAGATTCATCAGAAGAATTAAGAAACAAGATGAGTCATATGAGAAACTATCACGACATTGGTACCTACATGAAGGACAATGTTGTGTGATGGCAAGCAACAGAGGTGTAACTGTGTGTCTAACACCTGCCATTGAAGACAAAATCCTAGAGTCAGAAATGGATCTATTTTCTCTAGGTGATGGATTCGATTCATGGCATGGAGATTTCCTTGCTCACAGAGGGATCTTGGTAGATGTTCCCCATAAATCAGAGACAATTAAATGCAAAGGAGAAGAATAACGAGTAAGGCTATCTGCAAACGGAACTTTTGAACTTTTATTAACCAGACAAGAAGAACAATGTGAAATTTTATCACTAATAGTTGGACGAGAAAATTCGTTAACAATCCGTCGGACTGTACGAAACATAGGGTGACCTAATCTTTGATGCCACACATCAATTGAGGTTGTTTTATGTAAGCTAGACACTAAACCAAAAGATTTGTTGAGACTGGAAGTAAACTCTTTGGCATTGGTGAAGTAGTAGAGTCCATCTTTATGCAAGCCTTGTAGCACCACTTTCCCCGTGCGGCGGTCCTTTACAACAAAAAACGAGGGATGAAATTCAAAGTAAACATTATGGGCTCTAGAAAATTGAGAAACTGATAGTAAATTTGCTTTTAAGGATGGTATGAAATAAACATGATCCATTGAAAAAGATGAAAGCTCAGAGGGTAGAGAAGCTTTACCTGTATGGGTTATTGGAAGATTTTGACCATTGCCAACACGAATACTATCAGGGCCACTATATTCTTCATATAAGTGGAGGTTTTGGAGATCACCAGTAACAGATGAGAGGCTCCTGAATCTGGGATCCAGTTTCCATTATTATATGTGAGGTTGGTGCAGCGACATAGGTTGGGTACGATTGAGTTGAAATATAGGAAGGATTTGGCCGAGGAGGAGTTGGCAACAATGGAGGTTGAGATGAGGGTAAGATAGAACGCTGCTGGAAGTTCTTAAAATTTCTATCGAAACGACGACGACAACGGGTAACATAGTGATTATCAAGACCACATAGTTGACAAGGGGGTCCTGTGTAGGAATGAGTGGAGAGAGGATTTCGAGATGGGGATGGAAACGAAGAAGGATTACGGGGATGTGGATTGTTGTTACGATAACGGTTTTGTGGTTGATTACGGGCATGTTGAGATGGTGAAGATGAAGTAGTAATATTAGCAGTGGGTTGAGGTGAAAAAATATAATTTTGAGCCTCTATTCTCAGCTCAAAAGCTAAGAGATGTGCATGAAAATCATCCATATAAAATAATTTGTTATCTATAGTTGCGGTTAAGGTGGTGACAATAGGATCATAGGATGTCTCTAAGCCATCAAGAATAATTTGTTGAAAGGTATGATCAGAGACGGCATCACCTACAATAGCTAGGTTGTCGGCTAGGGTTTTGGCTTTAAGAAGGTAATCGCTCATAGATGACTCACCTTTGCGGATTATACGAAGACTGCGTTGAAGTTGCATTATCCGAGCTTGAGACTTTGAAGCTAATTTTTCTTCAATGGTTGTCCAAATTTCTTCTGATGTTTCGATACGAGCTACCAAGACTAAGATTGGGTCGGAAAGAGTAGAGAAAATTCAGCTTACGATGGTCATATCTTGTTGATTTCATGATTCGTATGCAGGATTTGGTTCTTCCTTTGTAGATTCCGATTTACCATCATCAGATGGAGTAACAACATTGAGGGTTTTTGGAGGACATGGATTAGATCCATCGACAAATTTCATGAGTCGATGACTGCGTAGAAGAGCTACGAATTGAGCACGCCAGATGAGGTAGTTACTAGAGTTAAGTTTGGTGGAGACAAGGTGTTGAATCTTGGTTGTACTAGTGATAATTGAAGAAGAAGATGCGGAAGCCATGGAAGAAAGAAAAGAAAAAGATGTATGAGAAGTTTAGGGTTTTCTATGTATGAAAAAAAGAAGAAGGAGAAAGCTAAAGAAGGTGAGGATCGAAACCTAGGCTGATGCCAAGTTAGAATACGGGCATCCAACTCAAAACCAATTGGAAACAAGTGGAGTGGACCTATAGATTATAAACCGCAGGATCTTAGATTTCCCATACAATGTGGGACTAATAGTCTCAAGACGCCCCCTCACGTGTAGCCTCGTTGGGTCTAACACGTGGACAATTACATCGGGTGAAGCGGAGTAAAGGCGCGGTCAAATGACTCGTCGCAAATAGCCTGCTCTGATACCAAGTTAATTGAAGAATTCTTACTCTCTACTTCTTTCTGTAGAGATGATATGTATATATATATATATAAGTTCAAGATTACAGGGATTTCTAAACTTAAAAGACTTGTACATGAAGACATGCTATACATAAGAAAATACAAATAGGGAAAGACTTGATCTTGAAGCTAAAGCTATTACGTATCCTTAACATGGATCTCATAAACCACAACTAGCAACCATTTTAACCTGTCTTTAAAGAAAGAGGTAGTCACTACTACTGGATCCATGGCGTCTCAAAACAATAATTTCTCATTTGTTGTCCTGTTTTCCTTGATATGGGATTGTGGTTGGTACTGCGCAAGTATATATGCTTCTTTTTATTTTTAGATGATCCAAAATATTTTCGTGAATGTTTTGAAAGGGATTTCCATTGTGCACTGCATGCAGATCGGTAAAGGAGTATTTTATGTAAAGGTGCCATCTGTGAAAGCTCTAACATGTGGTGTTTTTGTATGTAGAGGTGCCAATATTTTTGTGGAAAGCCCTTTCAAAACATTGGTCTTATGTAAAGCCCTTTCAAAACATTCACGAAGATATCAGTGTTAGCATAAGGATGATGCCTTAGAAGCCTTAAGATGGAAATCCCTTTCAAAACATTCACGAAAATATCATTGTTAGCTAATTGCATATGTTGGTTTTGTATGTAGAGGTGCCATATGTGAAAGCTCTAACATGTGGTGTTGACGAAACTTACGTGCTAAATAGTGTTGGGTGCAATAATCAAAAAGAAGGAAAAAATCAAATAAGCAAACAACATGAAAGCTCTAACATGTGGTGTTGACGAAACTTACGTGCTAAATAGTGTTGGGTGCAATAACATGTGGTGTTGATGAAATGAACGATCTCCACAAATCTCCGCAACATCAACAAGGAAAAACTTTGGAAAAAACAGAGTGAGTCACATGTTCAACACGTTGCCCTTAAGACATTAGCGTCCGGCTACACTCAAGAGTGATGCTATAGCCCTCACAGGACGGATATCTCCAGGATAAAACACCCTACTACATCTACTACTAGCATATGTAGTAGATGCTCAACTTGAGCTTGGCAACTCCGAAAAAACCGTTAAGGAAAATCGAGAACGCTTAAGAAACGCAATAAAATATTTTTTTTAGGGGTCCTTCTAAAATATAGAGCAACCCCTTTCCCATAGCTTTTACAAAAGTAGTGAATTTGTTTATATAATCGACAAATACAACTTAAGAAGAAAAACTCCCCGATGTGGGACTAAAATGCTTATATAGTCTCTTAAAACAACTAAAACGTGGAAACTCCACAATGTGGGATTAATAAGTTTTTCATTCACAAAAGAAAGCAATAAATTATAATTTTATTAAAACCTTAAAAATCAATTTTTAGTAATCGTTTTCCAACAAATAGAACAGTGCATGTCAGTTCCGATCAGTTCTGCAGGACTTGCCCTGTAGAAGTCGAAGAATTATGTAGACAACAAGGAAGACTTGTATCCACAATAGAGCGCAACTGGTGGAATTCTCCCCCGCAATTAAGGGAATCCGTGTGCGAAGGTTGTTGTGGTAAACCTAGCCCAGCACCACCGCGTCCAATATCCTCAACTGAATGTCAAGCAGGAGACATCGATACATCTTTCCCACTGTATATTAATTTTCCTTGGAATTATGGCCTCTGTCAAGATGGTTGCAAAAACAAATGCGAGCGTGAAAGTAAATGCCTTCCTACCGGACAAACGACGGTGTCCATAGAGATGTGCACATATATGGCTTATTGGGGGCAATCAATTTTTGTTTGCAATTGTTGTTGCAGAAAGACTGGTGCATATTGAGTATGCAGAAAGACAGGTGCACGTTGAGTATGCTTAAACTTTTCCCTGCATCTCGTCTGTGTGTTTTCTTTTCTATGCTAGCTGCTGCGGTTCATTAAGGATATTGATCTAATATGATTGGTGAACCATATAAACGAAATAAACCAGCTACATGCACGTATTTTGTATTTGTTTGGGCATTTGTGTTTGTATTTGAGTTGGGCAGTGATATATATTATTGTACTTGTGTTGTGTGTGTATTATTTTTTGAAGGAATAAACATTTTCTGATTTCGATTATATTACAGTATCTAATTGTGTATTTTTGAATAACTTTATTTGGATCCATCAACAAGTTCTTCAATTGATAAATAAAACTTTTAAAGAAAAGAAACAAGTAATCCAACATAAATTTCTTTCAAATTTAGAGTTTTTAAACGAGTTTAGAATTTCATTGTTATTTACTCAAAGAAATTATTATTTTTCTTTATACACGAATTCAAATTTGTGCGTTAATGCTAAAAAAGAACTAAAAAGCTAAAGATATTGTTAATGAATATTTCAACTTTGAAATCTTAAATAAAATGGAACAAAAACAATTTAAATCCTCTCCAATAATTTATCTTTCTTCACCGGAGGGTTTTCTTTTGCAACCATCTCACGCCCCATCCTTTTATAGTCATGTGTACAACCATGTGTCTCGGGGAGCCGGTGCATCGAACAATAGAAATTTCCGCAACGACACTTAAAACCCAAATGTCGAACCCTTTTTTTACAATTCGAGCAGCGATATATGTCTACCGAACAATCCTCTGGTGACACATCCGTTTTGATCTTTTTCTTAACACGATTATCATCTGTAGTAGCCGAAACTCGTCCGAACTTAAAAATACAAAAATTCGGATCTTTCTTCACGGGAACTGGTTGATCTTGGAGACACTCTTTAGTAATCAAACTGGGTCTAAAATTATTAGTATAACACTTCGAACAAAGGTTCCTCGTAAATTCACTCTCATAAGATCCACAACCCTCACATAATCTTGGAGTCGATGATACTGAACCGTCATCATCGTTCTTTGCAAAATACATAATTCTCTAGTGAAATATCTCCGGATTATTTTTACGTTGCCTCTAAGGTTTGGTTTTGTAGTAATAAAAAAACAACAACCAAAGTTGTGTACATATATATAAGGCTGCTCGGCTATTCTAGGAATCGGAAATACAATTTCCAACTACAATTTGGACTCCCGCCTCAAAGTAGACAAACTTATGTCTAGCTTCTAAAATTTGGACTTTCCAAAACCAAAAAAGCCTGAAAGGCATCGGAACGGCATGTGACGGTGGCGGTGGCGGTGGCCGTGGCGTGGCTTGTGTATTGCCCAAAAAATGCAGTGAAAATTGTGCCTTACCTTTGTGACGGGTAAAGTATCATATCCCCCACCTTAATTACACTTGACAGCTTCTAGCTGAGTCACTTAAATTTGTCTTTACTTCTTCTTCTTCTTTACCTTTTTCTAAGCTCAGCTCAGTTCAGTTTCTTTCTGGTTTGTTCTAAATCTCTCCACCATTACTATCTCCAAAGCTTTTGAATCTTTGTAAGCGAGAAGATGACAGACTGGGGTCCGGTGTTTGTATCAGTAGTATTATTCATACTATTAACACCAGGATTATTGGTTCAAATTCCTGGTCGGAACAAAGCTGTTGAATTTGGGAATTTTCAGACGAGTGGTGTTTCGATTTGTGTTCATTCTGTTATTTATTTTGTTCTCATTTGTATCTTCTTATTAGCTCTTCAGATCCATATGTATATTGGTTCTTAACATTAAATTTTACTCTTAATTTTGTACACTTATGTTTTGAATTTAATAAAAGTGCAAAAAATTTCAACTTCTTCTCATAGATTGAGTTCTGTATTTCTGAGCACACTATTACTCTGTTTTCGTTACTATTTGCTTGAGATTTGTTGATTTGAGTACAGAATTTGATTGTTCTGGTAAGAACCCAGAATCAAGTAAGGGATTTGGAAGGATGATAATTTGAAGGTTTGGGATTATATTTAGATCCAGTGTCCAGCAATGAAGTGAAGAAACTTGGGATTCTGTTTTGATGGTTCAGTTGAAAACAATTTTAACTTCTTGGTAGTTTGAGTTCTCTATTTTATGTGTTTCAATGTGGGTAAATTTGTGGGCACATTACTCTGGTAAACTAAGGTTCAGTGAGTTCAGTTTCATCCAATTCTGGATCCAATTTGTTTGTATTTTACCAAGAACTGTACTGGTATTACTGTGTTGGCCATTTCTTTGAATTTTTATGAAGAATTGATTTACAACTTTTACTTAGGGAAACAATGGTGCAAGTTGGATAACCTTTTGATTATCCCCTTCAGATTTGAACTACAGGTTATTAACTTTTTTCTGACTGAACAGATTTGCAGTGACTATCCTGAAGGTTCATGTACCAGGCAGGGGTTCTGAATGCCCATTGCTGCAAGAAATTGATTACCAAAAGACTAGGGAGACAACTCAGCAAGATATAAAAAGATACTTACCATTGGTAAGTATACAAAATCTCTGCTGTTTATATATCTTTGTAGTTTGAATTGTCCACATCTGCAAGATCCGTGCTCAAGAGATTTTGGTTGAGGAAAGTAGGAGGGGAGATGCCTTTAATAGAGACCCCATATGACGAAACCAGTAAAACCCTCTACATTGGTTGTCTCGACGCCTGCTTAACTGAACAAGACCTGA
Source organism: Papaver armeniacum (assembly GCA_023531295.1). Classification (NCBI taxonomy): domain Eukaryota; kingdom Viridiplantae; phylum Streptophyta; class Magnoliopsida; order Ranunculales; family Papaveraceae; genus Papaver; species Papaver armeniacum. Next base: position 607,273 of record JAJJWW010004572.1, read on the forward strand.
GAGACAACTTTCATTTGTGTGGAGAGGTTCGGTCAAGGATGGTGCTGCAGGGATCATTTGCTGTTGTATATAGAACCACAGAAGGTGCAGAGAAGGCTGCAAAGGAGCTCGTGAATAAGCTGGTTGTCCTAAAGGTTCTATGCTGAGGCTTTTGTGGTGGAAATCTCAGGCCGCAGAGTTAGAGAACCAGGATGACAAAGCATAATCATGCACCACCAGGGACTCAAGACCAACCACCGCAACAAAGACCTATTAGATTAGTAAAATACTTTGAATTTGGTTTCTCAAATTTGACATAAAGTTAGTAGGATCAAGCAAAATACTACGATAAAAGCCTAACTAGCATGTAGTCAACTGACACAGTCAAACAATGCCTACATAAAAGTACCAAGTTGCAAAGGAAGAAAAAGCTAGCTCGCAAGAAACCATCAGGATGGCCAGATTTTGGAATTTTAATGTCATGCTTTTCTAGAGATTTTGGAATCTGAATGTCCTGCTTCCGGGATCTCACGACTTGGAAGTCAGTTCGCTTTCAAGAGACTCGGCCCTCTCTGGAGCAGATTCCACCATTTTGGTTTCGCCCTTCCTCTCTTGTTCTCCTTCTATGAATGGCACATTTAGGATTTCATCCTCCGGGATCCCGCAACTCGGAGGTCCGTTCAGTTTCCAGGGACTTCGCTCTCTCTGAAGCACATACCAACATTGGCATCCAAGCGATATCCTCTCACTCTTTAGAACAGGTGTCAGATTTTCAGGATGCTGCATCTTCATCTCAATTTTTTGCTCCTCACCTGGAAATTCAGCTTCCTGTCTCAAAAGTGCTTGTTCTCCGCATTGTGCCGCATAATATGCGGCAACATTTGAGGATACGTGACAGTATTCTGTGTATTTGAACTTGGTATTGTATTGCAGCTTTACGATACCCTTGATAACTGGAACCAGCTCCTTGAATCTTGCACCAGTCAAAAACATAAATTAGCATAAGCATATGGTAATCTCCGAAAACGTGGTTAAAGTAGAGCGCAGCTCTATCTGAATTGATTGCCCAAATAAGCCCAGAAAGTCCCCATTTAGAAGCAATTTGTAAGCCTCTCTTAATTCCCACCATAAGGTGATAAAGGAACGACCCTCCTTTGGAAGCCCCACAATAAGCAGCTACTGGTTCTCTGAAACTGTTCAGTATAATAATTCCATATCCCCCGTATGCTTTTCTAGTTTTCTTCTATCATAACAATAAGCATGTACGTAAATATAATGCCTCTCATGAAATTTTCCACTTTCAGGCACAAAAGCCCGGATCTCCTCCAGCTTATCTAGTGCCTCCTGAGATGGCTTTTCCTGCTTTGACAGTCTGCAAGAATCAAACTCAGGATCAGTTCCCTCATCTACTTCCCCCTGAGACTCCCCCACTTCATCCTTGACGTCGTTGCCGTTTTCTTCATCCTCATCGTCGTCTGCATCCTTGGATTTTTCATCCTCAGGTGCTGGATCCGTTAATATTACATCGTCGTCATCCTGAGATGGCTTTTCCTGCTTTGACAGTCTGCAAGAATCAAACTCAGGATCAGTTCCCTCATCTACTTTCCCCTGAGACTCCCCCACTTCATCCTTGACATCGTTGCCGTTTTCTTCATTCTCATCGTCGTCTGCATCTTCATCTTCATCCTCGGATTCGTCTGAATTCGTTAATATTATATCGTCTAGATGAATTTCACCGAGTATGCCCTCTGGCATATCATCTTCGTTAATCTCAAGGGTGCATGAGCTTGAGAAATAGACAATGTCATCATCAGATTCATATTCTTCTGGACAGGAATCACTCACATCATCTTCTTTCTTCTGAAACAAGTGTTTGCTTGTATAGAAGAAAATACTACTGGCAGTAAATTTCGGGGCTGACGACATCTCAGTAATTTAAAGAGTCAGAAGCTACACCAGCTTCCAATATCAAGACTAACAATCCTGTGCATAAAACGAAGAGTTACATTCCTTCTTTGCTTTAATTTCCTAACCCAATTCTTTATCTATTTCTTAATTGGGCCCCTTCTTAATTTTCAGTTGACTGGAATTTGTCTAAACTTGGATAGTTTCAGACGAGCGGTGTATCAATTTTTTCTAGAAATTATTAATTTTTTTTCTGACTGAACAGATTTGCAGTGACTATCCTGAAGGTTCATGTACGGGTTCTGAATGCCCATTGCATTACCAAAACTACAGAGATAACTCAGCAAGATCATTACCATTGGTAAGTAGTATACAAAATCTTTTCATGTGTATTCACGTTAGTTGGATGTGTCAAGTTCAATGGGTCTATGTATATATTGTTTGCTGTTTGAATTGTCCACTTCTGCAAGATCTGTGCTCAAGAGATTTTGGTTGAGGAAAGTAGGAGGTGAGATGCTGTTAATAGATAACAATAAGCCTAACTAGCATGTAGTCAACTGACACAGTCAAACAAAGCCTACATTGCGAAAGAAGAAACAACTAGCTCGCAAGATTCAAGGCCAGATTTTGGAATTTTAGTGTCCGTGCTTTTCTAGATTTTGGAATACCACCATTTTGGTTTCGCCCTTCCTCTCTTTTTTTTCCTTCTGTGAAAGGCACATTTGGGATTTCATCCTCCGGGATCCTGCAACTCGGAGGTCTGTTTGGTTTCCGAGGACTTGGCCTTCTCTGAAGCACATACCAACGTTCGCATCCAAGCGATGTCTTCTCATGCTTTAGGATAGGTGTCAGATTTTGAGGATGCTGCATCTTCATCTCAACTTTTTGCTCGTCACCTGGAAATTCAGCTTCCTGTCTCAAAAGTGCTTGTTCTCCGCATTGTGCCGCATAATATGCGGCATCAATTGAAAACCTCAAATAGGGTTGGCGATAATTGAACTTGGTATCGTAATGCAGCTTTACGATATCTTTGATAACCGGAACTAGCTCCTTGAGTACTGCACCAGTCAATCCCATTCTTCTCCTCAAACATTTCCAACAGATACAAGCATAAGCAGCATCATAATGGGAATGAAAGACATGTTCTAGCATACAATAATTTCCAAAAATGTTGTTCAAGTAGTCGCCAGCTCTATGTGAATTGATTGCCCACATAACCCGAGGAAGTCCGCGTTTAGAAGCAATTTGTAAGCCTCTCTTCATTCCCTTCATAAGATGATACATGTATGACCCTCCTTTGGAAGCCCTACAATAAGCATCTATTGGTTCTTTGGAGCTGTTCCGTATAACAATTCCATATCCCTCTTATCCTTCTCCTATATAACCATGTATGTCAATATAATACAGCTCATCAGTTTTTACCATTCCAGCAGGCATAAAAGACCGGATCTCCTCCAGCTTATCTACTGCCTCCTGAGACGGTTCTTCCTGCTTTGACGGTCTGCAAGAATCAAAGTCAGGATCAGTTCCCTCGTCGTCTTCTGAATCCTCGTCACCGTCTGCATCCTCAGGTTCATCTTCATCCTCTGAGTCGTCTGTATCTCCTTTTATCTCAAGGGTGCATGAGCTTGAAAAATAGACAATGTCATCATCGGATTCATATTCTTCTGGACAAGAATCACTCACATCATCTTCTTTTTTTCTGAAACAAGCGTTCGCTTGTATTGGAGGAAATACTGGCAGTAAATTTCGGGTCTGACTCTCCTCCGCTGTAGATGCAACAACAGCATCACATATCAAGAAACACTGACAGGCATACAATAAGAACAATAAAAAACTTCTCAAGAGAATAAAAATCAGAGATTACCCTAAATATTTTAAATTCATGTACCTTATCAACGACATCTCTGTAATTCAAACTGTCAGACATATTTGGGCCGAATCAAACAAAAAGATGGTAGGTTTAACGGCTAATATGGTAGTTTGTTTATGGGATTCAAATTTCTATCGTCCTATTTGAGAGGGCATGGAGTAGCAAGAGTATGTGTCTACTCTCGCTCTTGTAAATTTTTTCTTTCTTTTTGGTGATCGACTCTCATGCGGTTTCCGTTTTTTGTTTCGGTTGTATTTTTTGGGTCAAGGTACCCCTTAAGTACCTTATTTTCAATGAATCCTCCTCTTGACCGATCAAAAAATAAAATTCAAACTGTCAGACGCTACACCTCCCGTCAAGAGTAACAATCCTGTAAAATCGTGCACAAAACGTAGAGTTCCTAACCCAATTCCTCGACTTTATTAACGGCATACAAAGTTGTACCTAGAAGCTTCCACTTGGTCAGTTTCCAACTTAGAGAATTTTCAGCCCTGTGTAGATGGCGGATGTAAGGCTCCTTGATCATTCAGGAATGTTGTATTTCGGTTCATAATACTCCCTGCGTCACATTATTAGTTTTGACCTATTTATTTTAGATTTTGACCCATTAATAATTGATTTTATTTCATTTGATTCACATGATTATATTAGTTACGTAGGTGTTTAATAATGCTTTTCAATGATGTAAAATTTACGAATATCCGTGGCATAGTGTGAGAGATAAATCATTTCTAAAATGTACTATTAGGTCAACTAATAATGAGACGGAGGGAGTATTAAGATAGTTTTATACCTCATCTATAACTTGGGAGTATTGAGATGGAGGGACGGAGGGAGTATTAGGTATCGTTTTGCTCACTTTTTTTTTTTTAATTAGACAAACAACGGTAATTGAATCCCTAACCTATAACTTGGGAGTTAATAAAGCCCCTAGCCATAGAGGCTAATCCCAATTGGTCAAAACCAGTAGTTTGCTCACCTTATAAATCATGTTTTTTTTTTCTTTTTTTCAAAAGAGTAGTTCTTTAGTAAAATTAAAGGTGAAATTCTTTGGCGTAGGAACGCCCCATCGGATCACATTAAGGAATTCCGGGCACATGTGGTCCCAGATACACGTATGTATGTTTTCTCCTACCTATAGTTGTTGTTGTGTTGCGTGATTTGTCAGTCCATCTTCAACCTGGTTCATTTCTCTGTATATGTGGTTGATGGTAAAATGTCCAATTTTACCTTCTTCTTCATCCTCATCCTCGGATTCGTTTGCATCCTCGGATTCGTCTTCATCCTCGGTCTTTGGGACATCGCCTAGATGAACATCATTGAGTCTGCCCCCTGGCATATCATCTTCGTTAATGTCTAGGGTGCATGAGCTTGACAAATAGACAATGTCATCATCAGATTCATATTCTTGTGGACAAGAATCACTCACATCATCTTCTTTTCTCGAAACAAGTGTTTGCTTGTATAGGATGAAATAAATTTCGGGTCTGACGACATCTCTGTAATTTAAACAGTCAGAAGCTACACCAGCTTCCAATATCAAGAGTAACAATCTTGTAAAATCGTGCACAAAACCAAGAGTTCCTAACCCCATTCCTCAACTTCATAGTTAACGTCATACTTTCCTTCTTCGCTTTAATTTCCTAACCCAATTCCTTATCTATTTCTTAATTCGGAAAAAACGAGTTCTTTGGTTTTTACGGAATTGAGGAGACGACCGTGCGGAGGAAACTCCTTGAACCGAGCGAATAGCAAATAATAAGTTTGAAATTATTTGTCAAACCTCACACGCATTTTTAGGTATTTTTGAAATAAATATTTTTTTTTGGAAAAAGATGCACCGCAAGAAGGAGTGCTTTGAATTCGAGAGATCAATGGGCCTCGTAGTACTCCGGCCTAAACCAAGACAATGGCCGTTCCGAGTAAATTCGGTCACAAGAGAGGATGAGTCGATCCGTAGGAGGGAAGCCGAGAAATGTGTGAGATCAATGGTGATCGAGATTGTAGGTGTGTTGTGTATTTGCGTAAGAAAGTTCGAATGATTGAATTTGCTTAGTTGAGAGTGATTGCTCAGATGATGAGTTCGTGTAGACGAAAGATTGTCTGTATGAACTTGTCGAGAAATTCATGTGTGTTTCAATCATGATTCAGAGACTTATTTATATTCTTTGGAATTGTAAACACCTTGATCCCATGAAATGTGACGATTCTTGCCGAGTCGAGATCGGGGAAGTGGAAATCGTGTTAAAACCGGTTGCTCATCGTGCGGAGACTTGGTTGATTTCCCACCCACTACTTTGCTAACTCCTCCAACTGATTGCACGACTTGCTCACATTCTCGTCGTGTGTATGAACACACGTTTCGTAGACCGCCAGACCAAAACCTTAGTTAATATCCCTCCATGTGACACAATTGATGTCTCGTGGTTTTAGTTAGTCAGTTGCTGACTTCGTGGGACGATGAGTCCATGTATTGCTGAGTTGAACGCGATTTGCAAACGTTCTGAAACTCACGAATTGGACGTGTCTGTTGAGACAGAGGTATACTTTTCGAATAACTGTTGATAACTAAAGTGAACAAATATTGTTAATCGTTGAATATTGATAGTTGAACCAATATTCCTTGATGCGAGCAAATATTGCTCATCTGAGCAAATGTTGCTCGTTTGATGAATTATTAAATATTGATAGTTGAACCAATATTCCTTAGTCTAAGCAAAATCGCCCGAGCAAATGTTGCTCATTTTATGAAGTATTGGTAGCAAGACCAAATAAATATTAATTCCAAATCGGGCAACCGAACCAAGTATAATTAATTAGAGTGATGATCATGGGATCAACACAAAATTTAGTGTTTGAATATGGAATTATGAACCTTGGATTCAAAACCCTAATTTTGATCAATTGATTAATTGATGATTTATTGAAAATCGTTCATGATATAAAGAAGGGACCATCTTCATGGGATGATGAATCGACCATGTAGCGCCCAAATCCTCAGGTGAGCAAAATACTAAAGTCTCTTGAAGACCAGTGAAAGGATGATTAAATGCTGGTTTAATCATTTTTGCTGAAAAATAATGCTCGTCTCGGTATTAGGTGTCGAAACCTAATTATGAAAAGATGAGGGACCAACCAAGGGATCACGAAACCGGCCTTAGTTGGTCACGGGATCGTCTGTTGATCATTTTATCAAGTTCCAAGTTGTTTGGAAGAGTTTTGGACCTAATACGTGCAATTGCGCAAATTAGGTCAAATCGTGAAAATGCATGGGACCGGCTCCTTGCAAGCCAAAGAGCCAACCTTGGTCGGTCAAGGTAATGTGCTCATGTCGCCAAAGTGTCCGTGTCTCAGTCCTGAGAATTTCGGTATTTTCTGGTGTGCGTTTGAGCAATATTTTGAGAAAATACGAAGAAATCAGGGATTTTTGCTGAAACTGAGAAAACTTCATGAGATGAAGGAAAAATAATAATATAAATGAAGGAATCATGAAGTGTGGGACCGGCTATGGCCAAGGCATGGCCGTCCGGCCAAAGAGCCCGGTCCCGAGGCACTTTTCCTAATTTTATAATATTTTTCATGATTTTAGGGAAATATCATAAAATCAAGGAGTTTGTTGAAACCAAGGAATTTGTTAAAATCAAGGAGTTTTCATGAGATGAGGAAAACATAATAAATAATAATAATAAAATAAGGGGCGTGTGGGACCGGCTAGGGCATGGCCGACCGGCAAGGGCCCGGTCCCACGAGTTTCCCTAATTTTATATTATTTTTCATGAACTTTGAAGGTAATTTCATGAATTTAAGGAGTTTTTCATAAAACGAAGGATATTTGCTCAAATGAAGAGATTTTCATGAGATCAAGGAAAATAATAAAATATGATGAAAAATATAAAATTGGGCGTGGGATTGGCCACGGCACAACCGGCCGGCCGGTGGGCCCAGTCCCCCAGCGCCTTGATTAATATTTTATTATTTATTATTTTTCTTCCTATTTTGCATAGGTTCATCGTTCCTTTGTGTTTCAGAATGCTCGTTCGTGCATTCAGGTGCTCGTTAGTGCATTATTGTTGAGTACACTTGCACCATTTTGGTCGGGGCTTACACGATAGAAGCTCAGATGCCCGTTCGTTGAATATTTATCACTAACCCGTGGAATTCTATTGGGAAGAACCACGAATTGAAGTGACGAAATATTATGAAGAATCGTAGAATATTTCTGAATATTCAGTTAACGATTAGAAATAATTAATTGATGGCTCTATACTAGCAAACATGATGTCTAGGAGCATTAATTATTTATTTATTGAGAGATATGATCTTGTTGAAGCGTCATACTTATTTTATATAGTCAGGGAAAACATTGTTGCATCCTGGAGACTTTATTGCTCTATACTAGCAGGTAAGCTGTCTTGGAGCCGTCCAATCATTCGATTCTATATAGAAATAATTACTGAAATTGCTCAGTATTTATGAGATATGCCGTTGCCTCAGCTGAGAGACTGCACACCCATATATACTCTGGGAGATAATATTCTCGGTCAGAGAATATTGTGGCACGAGCTTTCATGCTTTAGACGAGAGACATGAGTCCCAATACTCATCTGATTGCTGGATCAGGAGTACGTACAATTATGGTTTTACGATTTTAGCCTTTGTCAAAAATCCACCATCTACATTAAGTCCCATGCTTAGTGAGGGACAATCATGTTTCTCAGTCAGCACAGAATGGTGATTTTCCAGTTATGAACGAAATAAGTAATTGAACTTAGTCATAAGATAAAATGTTACCGGATTTTCGATTGCGCGAGTGAACCACAGCTTGAACGAAGATTCCAGTGGCTTGATAGAGCATCGGCTAGCGAGCATAAATTGGTGTTGAACCGCGGATTTGGTGATGGGACCTTGATCGATTTAGGATTCACAGGCCAGGCCCGAAAAGGAAATCCTTGTAAAATTAGGTTTTGGAAATAAAATTTGATATAAAAGGGAGTTAATCCCCTTTTTTTTTATTTCACCTTGGCCGACCACCACCCTCATCAACTCATCATCTCCCTCGCGTCAACAGGAGAAGAAGGAAAATTTCGCCGGAGCGCCACCGCCGTCCGACCGGAGCGATCACCGTCTGGCCAACTTCCTGCCGGCGCCAACCAGGTACACGGTTTTTTTTTTTTTTTTGCTGAGTTCATGAGTTTTTCATGCTTTGATCATGTTGAAATTATATACATATGCATATATGAGTGTGAGTTTTGTTGAAAACCCTTGTTTTTAGAAAACGTATGTTCGTTCGATCGTTAGTTTAAGAAACTAGTAATAATCCCTGACTTAGGAGAGATTTTTTTTTATATATAGACCTATGTCCAGTGATAAAATTTTGTTTATGAGCTTTCATGAAAACCAAAACTTTATCTTGAAAGGTGTGAGCTTTCACAAAATCGAAATAAACCCTCATTTCGAAAACGAACGATAATACGAAGGAAAAAGATTTTTTTTTTTATAAAACCATGGCCTGTCCATGGGATTTTTTTTTTTATGAAATCGTGGAATATCCACGAATTTTATTTACGTGAGCTTTGCTCACGTGAAAAATGTTTTTTTTTTTTTTTTTTTATTTACGTGAATAAGTCACGTTTTTATATATATACGTAAATATATATATTATTTTCTTTTAGAAATCAAAACTTGAGTTTTGTGTAATATTTTAGAAGTAAACAATTATTTATGATGAAATAATGTTTTAGTTTTCATAATTCCATGGTGAATGTTCACACAGTAGAAATATTCATGATTTCATTAAATCTGAGTTTTGATCGTCTTTTGTAGATTCGAATAAACGAGCAAGTTTTTGAAGTGTTAACTCTTGAATTACAATCACTACTGTTAGTGGAATCGTAAAAAGGTAAGAGTTGAGAATTACCATTTTGTGGAATTGACATATGCACACCCATAACTCTGTGTCTCTGGTTCCAGACAATGGTGTCCTCCAGCAGTGATTATTCTTCCAGCTCTTCTGAGGAGGATTTGAGGATCCCTGCGGCTAAAGCACGCGCCAACACAGATCATGCTAAAAGGATGATAAATAGCATGTCTCTTGATAGGTTGAAAGCTGCTCATGACGAGCTCTTGAAGAGGAAAGAAAATGAGGAGATACTTGCTGAGTATCGAGAGAAAAGGAGTAGGATTCAGCGAAAAACATAAGAGGCCGAGGAGAGACTCCGATCCCGTCCTTATGGTGTAGCCTCATATTCAGATGCTGAAGATGAGGAAGATGAGCTTGTATGGGATCTTACAGAACACAAAAGTAAGTCACATCCACCGCACAGGGAGATTGAGCGACAGGTTAAGGCTGATCTCCAAGCTGAACGTGATGAAGAAGATCTATTGGATGCAATAAATGGTGATATCGAAGAAGAATTCCCTGATGATTCAGACAGTGATAATGAAAGACAGTCCGGGGAGGATTCTTCAGAGGATGAAGAGGATGATGATGATGAATCGGATGATTCTGACGACTAGTCTTGCTCATGATCTTATTTAAACATTTGAATGTTTTTTTTTTAGTCTTCGTAGTAGAAATATCTTTGATCATTTGAACAACTTTGCTTCAAAATTTGGATTTTACTCTTGAACGAGAAACCCTTTTATTAATATTGATGCTTCTTGCACTTCTGATTGAATTGAATGAAACGGATTGACGTTCTCCATCATGACCCGCTTAGGCTTGCTCCGATTATTTCTCCATGTGAAAATGCTAGGACGTGCCACATAGGTTGAGAAACCGCACACATAGGCCACTGACTATGCCAAGCTTTGGTCATTGTCAGTCCCCAGTGTGTTATTTTCTTCCGCGTCTTCAGTACTGATCTTGTTTTGAAACTTAGGGTTTCAATAAAATTCGCAACTGGCTTGACCATCCATAGAAGATAAGTGTCTATCATATCTGGTATATATTTCCAAGACTTTTAGTCTATCATTATGCAAATATTTCCTCGAATTAGTTTTGTCACACAGAGGAAATTTCAATCATCGTACCGCCGGATGTCAGTCAGTAGTTCATATACTCCTGCATCTCCATTGAAGTGGGAAACCAAGAAATCTAACCAGGATGATGAATTTTCCTCTTCTTCCCCACATAGCTCGAGACCTAAGCGCACCATTAAGATCCCTGCTCGTTTAAAATATGCATGTGTGGGTGCTAGAACATCAGTGAGTTTTGATAGAGATTTCCTTAAATAAGTCTTTTATCTGAATATCTCTTGACCTTGATGTTGTACTTAAAGGTTGATGCTCGTGTTGTTGAGGACTGGAAGAAGAAGAAAAAAGACGAGACGATAGTGATTGATGATGACTCGATCAATGTTGCGAGATGTCGGCATCGAAGTCTTTGTTTGTGAGTATCCGATTCTTTGGACTTCTTTTTGACATACCTATGGAGAATTCTTGCCCGGATAATAAACTTGTTGGTGGGTTCATCATACCCAAGTGTTATGCGCCGTTGTATACAAAAATCTGGAGAAGATACGGGCATATCGCCACCACAGAAGTATGGAGAAATTTTCTGCCAACTCTCTTGACCACAGTTGCCGGTTTGCTTGCCAATTATGATGAGATGAACAAGAAGAACTTGCGGGACGTGAAAAACAAAGAGTTCCATAGGTGGAACGACATGATCTCGAATTATGAACTCTTGAAGTTCAACGTACGCTGGCTTCGTCGTCGTATTGAGATCATCAAGATTGACAGGGATGTCGTTGTTGCTAACATGATTTCCTCTTCGACTGCTATCATGGAAGAAGAGAGAGCACTAGCTTTGGAATCAGCAAGGGTCGATAAGGAAATTGAAGATCTGAGAATAAGGAATGAAAACTTCCGGACGAAGTTGAAAATGATTTACAGTAAGAATTATCTATTGTTAGATGGTGTGCTCTAGATGAGCATTTCTGGTTGTTGTTTTTTCAAATAGGATTAGCTTTTCTCTATGTAGAATAATTAATTATGATATGAAGGAATTTTGTTCATTTATGAAATGTTTAATGAACAAAGGAGCATTTGCACGCTCTTTGGAGGAATATAAATTGCATTTTGAATAATGCTTGAAATGATGAAAAGGTAATTGTTTTCTATGGATCAGTCGTAATATGCCTTGAGCCATTTACCGTTAATTATATTTCCTTCTGTAGGATCAGAATATCGCGACATCAATACTTCGCGAGATTAATAAATAACGACATTACGAGGGAGTCGCAGGGAAGTAAAATAAATGACGCAATGAATGACGACAGCCAGAACATGGGAAGAATGTGAAGACTCAGCGAAATTTAGGAGTGTCGCGAGACTTGATACATGTGCACTTGCGATATTTCGCAAGACATTCCCGAAAATAAAGGACAACTTAGCTGTCATCCATTGTGTACTACCCTATATAAAGGGTTGAGTAAATCTGTTGCAAGGGGGTTCTTTTTGAATTGTTAAGCAAGTTTTGAAGAGAGAGAAAGTTTTAGAGTGATTGTAACTCTTAATTCATTTCTATTTCATATTGTAAAGATTCAAGTATTCAATCAATAGAAATCATAATCATTGATCTTAAAATAACTTAATTGTGTATATTCTAGTGAGGGGTGTAGTGTAGGATTTCCTGCAACTACATAATGGCGCTAGAAACAGGGACTGAGTAGAGATCAACCTTGTGAATTGAAAGAATCAGGAGTAACAAGAAAGAAATTTCGCATAATTTTCAACAACTTACTAAAATTGAGAAATGGCTAGAAGAAGGAATGCATCAGAACAACCAACAATTATAAGAAGAAGCGGGAGATTAGCTGGAGAAAGGAGAAATGAAGTAGGTGAACCATCAAGAATAAACGCAAGAGATAGAGAAGAAGGTCAAATTCAACCACCAATTCAACCAGCACCAAATAGAGTAATAGATTATGATAGGGTGAGTGTGCATACATGGAGATCAGATTCTATGGAAGAAAGAGAAGAAGTGCAACAATTGATAAATAATGGACAAGAGGAGAGAAATCGAGAAGAAATGGGAGAAACAAATCATAGAAATGAAGAAGTCGCAACATTAGAAGCATTGAGGCAAACAATACATGAAGAAAGGCGATTAGAAGCGGAAGAACGTGCAAATTTAACAAGGCAAAACCATGAGTTAAGAATGGAAAATATGAGGTTGCAGAATAGAAGGTCGAGAAGTAATACCCAGGTCAAGATCAGGATCGGTTAGAGATGATATGAGGAGAATATTACCTGTAGAAAATGTTAATGAAGAAAATCTAGAAAGAGAGCCAAATCTCGGTGAAGGATGCTGCGAAAGAGGGGAGGTGGTGTGTATTCCACGTCCTGAGATTTTACAGAATGGCTAAAATGATGGAAATCAAGGAAATAGGCAGCAGAATAGTCCAATTGGTGAAGAAAATCCGCAAGAAGGATGAAGAATACTGCATGGGAGAGAAACACAGAGGAAACAAAAGGAGATTGAAGATGACATCGAAAAGCATTATATCGAACAAGCGCTTCTAGCTTGCGAAAGGGAAAGATTAAGAGTAGAAATGGAAGAACGGGAACTGGAGGAAGCAATTCGGCAGAACAATCATGACAATCGAGAAAGAAGGCGCGAGCAAAATCGCAACAATGGAAATATCAATGAAGAATATGAAAGAATACAAAGGAGAACTGATAGACAACCAAGAAGAGAAAATGATAGATACAATGGTGTGCGAATTCGCGAACGAGATGAAGGAGAAAGTCGCAGAGAAAGAAGAGAAGAAAATGATGAACAAGAGAATCAAGGTAGACATGAACGCAGAAGGAGAGAAGCAGAGCTAAAAAGACCAATAAATTCGAACCCTAATGTAAATGAACAAATCTTAAGAGAGTTGGAAGAGATGAGAGGAATGTTGAACAATAGAAGAGGAGGAGGAAGAAAACAATTGGATGAGGCCATCGAAGAGGCTGCGAAAACCCCTTTACACTAGAGGTGCGATTAGGAGGAATACCCCAAAGTGCAATTTACCCGCATTAACCAGCATTTTTGATGGAACAACTTGCGCAATACAACACATCAAAGCGTATGTGAGATGTATGCTACTGATGGGAAAATCATGACGTCATATTGTGCAAATATTTCGCATCAAGTTTAACAGAGAAGCACTTGAAATGGTTTGAGGGTTTACCAAGAAACACAATCACGTCATTCAACCATTTACAAGCTATATTCTTAGGGGCATATATAAGTAACAACTCCTCGCGACCAGGAATTGAAGATGTATTTGGGCTGAAACAAAGAGTTGGCAAAAGTTTAAGACACTTAACTGTGAGGTGGAAGACAATGTGTAGCGAAATGGCTGGACGAGTGGATGAAAGATATCTTATTTTATCATTCATAAACGCTATGTTCGCAACCAATTTGTTATATATTCAAATCTTTAGAGTCAAGAATACAATTACAATGACTAGTTGCGAGAACTTCAGGAGGAATATATTGCTCTAGAAGAAAGGCAAAACGAGATGGAATCATACCCAGTTGCGAATACAAATTCAAACGCTGCGAATGCAAGCTTATTACCCAAGTTGATAAACACAGTAGCGAGCACTTCGCAAGGGCAACAAGAAAAGATAATAGATGATGGACAGCCAAAGATAGTAGCTATGGGAAGCCGTGATCAGGAAGAGTTTGAAAGAGAAAGGAACTACTACAACCGTGGCGGCAATAACAAAATTCAAAGACTTGATCATCCACAAGAAACTTATGGAAGTCGAAGGCAGAAATATCATGGAGGGCAGCGAAGTCACGAGTAGTGTGGGAGGAAATCAAAATGCCACCATTAAATACTAGTGTTGAAAAAATATGGGAAGCTATACTCTTGATGGAAAACATACCTGCACCATGGAACATGGGGAATGAGCCACCACCAAGTGATAGAAGTCACGAGTCTGTTCTTACCACCGCTTTCATGGACACTTAACAAATGACTGCTGAAATATAAAAAGAATCATCCTCGAGAATGATTGACCAAGGAAAGCCGAGTCATTTTCTAAAAAGTGAAGAGAAGGTTCAACCGTTACCACCACCGCTAGAAATGCATGAGAACAAACTCAACAAAGGGGAAAGAAACATTCGTAATAGAAGTTGGATCAAAAGCTAAAAGTTTGTTTTGCAACTCCATTGTACATTCATACCGAACAATTGAAGATTTTCATGATAATGTTCTCAGTAGGGTTTTCGCGAGGGATGCTGATAATAAAGAAGTGATGAACATCGCGAAGACATCGTAGTTAAAAGAATGACAAATGCAGATTATTTCTTTCACCGCAGAAGAGATTCCTGAAGGTAGAGAGACGCATGATAGCCCATTGGTTGTAAAATTGGAAATTAATCCAAAACCCGTAGATGGCGAAGACGATGAAGCGAGAGAATTCTAGGCGATCAATAGAATCTTAATTGATACGGGAGCTCAAGTAAACATTCTTTTTACCATACTTACAAGACTATGGGCGGGAAGGATGAAGAATTGATACCTTCGACGTATAAAATATATGGTTTCAATGGCACAACGAATAAGCCTAAAGGAGAAGTTCATATGAGAATACCTTTGCAAGGATTATCAACTGAAATTTTGTTCTGTGTAGTCGATGTGGAGTCCCCTTATAATGCATTGATCGGAAGGCCATGGTTGCACGAAATTGCAGGCGTAGCATCGACTTATCATCGGTGTATAAAGTTTCCTCATCCTAGCGGTGTCGGAATTATAAAGGGAGATTGGACGGAAGGACAAAAATGCTATGAGATTGATGTGGAGAGTTGCGAGGAAAGAGATGCAAAAAGAAAGGGCTGGAAGCAAAATACAAAAGATGAACAAAGAAGAGAAAGGTTGATGGTGGATACCATGGATACAAGAGAGGCAGAGAGCAGCAGGAGCAAAAAGTGTAAGAAATGAATAAACAATAATTGAAGAAGAAATACGCGAGAATCTCGCCATCAAGAATATATGAAAATTTGATTGAAGAGTTGAAAAACAAAAATGAATAAATAAAGCAAGATTGTGCGATAGCTTCGCAAACAAAATAACAAGAGAAAACCAAAAATGAATGATTGAATGAATTAACAAAAATGAAAGAGTGAGTGAATGGGACGAACCTTTATGGCGTACACCTAGTTCGCGAATGATATTTCGCAAGAAGCAAATGTAAGACCTAAAGTGCGTCATATAAGGGGGTATCTCTTGACATGGCTCAGGGAAAAGGTTACACCGCTCCTGGAACCTGAGTCATGGATATTTGGGGCCTATGAAAGCCTATCCGGGAGAGATACCTTGGATTTCCAACTATATATATAAGGTTATACCCTGGTTGGACGCCCGAGGGTCTCTTCCAAGGAGTCGATGTATGCTCAAGGCGCGGGGGTACACGGTTGAGCCAAGAGTGCCTGGGGCATTTGAAGTGTCTCGGCCATTCTTGGCAAGTCTTGGCATATGTTGCACTCGGCCCGAAGAAAACTCCATTTAGGGTGCAGCCTCGTAACCATAAACCCAATAGGTATAAGGGATAAGAGGCTGCGAAAACAACTGGTTGTTGTTAAGACCGGATGGGAGGAGCTAGTCTTGTATGGCCGATGTACGCCTCCTTGAAGGGGAAACCAGGGAGATGATAAGGGCGGCACCCTCCATTAGGGAGCTGATAAGTGTCACAAGACGGCAATGTCATGGGGCTTTATATTCGCAAGAACATTTAGGCCTGTCATATTATCGCAAATGAAATATCCTGCAGAGGCAAAAATACTAAAGAAATGATAAGACAAGATCAATGGGTCATTACATGAAAGTGTAAGGACGTCCTGCGATCTTGTCGCAAGACGTCAATGTCATGGGATTTTATATTTGCAAGAATATTTAAACCTGTCATATTGATGCAAAAGGAGGGGTGGAAAAATAAGACCTTTACCTAGGAAGGCAAAATAAGACCACACAAAAACAATGATAAGACAAGATCAATGGGTCATTACATGAAAATGTAAAGACGTCCTGCGATTTTGTCGCAATGATGAATTTCAACATAAATGATGATAAAATAAACACAAGAAATCGAGTAAGCAAACAAGCTTGCGAGTACGATTATATTTCTTCATTTATCTCATGAAGAATCAAACAACGGCGATTGCGAAATTAAGAAGTATCATTACTTAAAGATGATCGACTTGATTTATCTCATATGAAAATAAATAACAGATGCAAGTATGGGAATGATTAGAATAAAAACTTGTTATTTATTTTCATATGATAAATTTACAATGAGAGATTACAAAATGGAAGGTTAAAAGGATAGATATACAAATATCACAAGAAGAGAAAGGAAAATGGAACAATCTAGCAACTTATTCTTCTTTATCAGATTCTTCTTCTTTGCTTACATCACTATCAGAGACATCTGAGCAAGGCATATTATCAGGAATTTCATCGAGAAGACAAGGATATGAAGAAAGAGGAATGTCGTGATGATCATTGCAAATCATTCAATAGTTTGGTTGCGAAAAACGAACAACATCATTATTGAAATTCGCCACGAGTAGTTTGTAGTTGCTTCTTTATCTTAGAATATTTGTCATTGCGAAGAGAGAAGTCTTTTGCAAGTTGCGCTTTCTCGAGATTCAAGTTCCTTGATTCTAGTTTGAAACCTCTTCTCAGATTCTCGCGAACAAATGACAATGAGTTAGCGGCTTAATAATGATTTCGTAAAAGAAGTGGAAAAATAATGAAGAATAGTAAAACAACCTTCTCTCGTCGTAAATCATATCTTTAACCAAGGCATTATGCTCAAAGATGAAGACCGACGTTAACACCTAAGTTATTTACGGCATTATCTAGAACCTTCGCAGCCCAAGCGAATTCATCATCATTATTTATGACAAGAAGTGAACGAATTTGATTCTCTCGCTCATTAAGTATGGCATTTTGGCGAAGGGATTCATCTCGTTCAATTTGGACTTCAAGAATAGTTTTTTGGAATTTTGCTAATGCTTATGCACCTTGATTAGCAAGTGCGATCCTTATCATCTATGAGGTGCTAATCTTTTCCTTAGAATACTATTACTCTCCGGGAGTCAAGATATAAACGTTTAAATCGGTTGGATAAACCTAAACTAGATCTATGTTCAATTTCTAAAAGATGAAATTTGGTTCGAATTTCATTTAATGAGAGAGAATTAGTCTTGTTTGAAGAACTACTTAAAGATTCATTGAGATGAGCGAGAAGAGCATTATCATCCATAGGTTCAGGGAATGAATGGAGAAGGATGGCTTCGTCAGAAAGATTATAAATGTCTGCGAAAATAATAAGTCAGGCATAGGAAAATAAATGGCAAAGTAGAAATGGAGAAAAAAGGAGGGTGTTATACCGTAAAGTTTCTGATTAGCACTTTGAAGTGTAGATATTTTGTCTCTCTGGGAAGAAGACTCAACTCCCAATTGTTGAATTCTTTCGTCCTTCTTGCGAGATGTCGCAACTTCAATTTCTAGCTCTTTGATCTTCTCCTTAAGTTGAAGATTTTTCTTCTCAATATTGTTGCGTCTTTTCTCGAGGTCTGAGGCAACGACAAAGGAAGCTCTCCCAGACTATAAAGGAAAGTAAAGAAATTGTTAAGGTAAGGTTTATAATCGAAATCGCAAAGAAATAACGAAATATGAACATACCAAAGCACTGAGTGCGTTTAAGAGACTGGGAGTCATTGTTCGGGAAACCGCGAAAAGATTCATTATCCTCTAACGAGGGCATCGCAAATTTTAGCGAGAGCTTCGCAAGTAGCAGATAAATGATCATCTCCCAATCCTTGCATGGTATCGGAGAAGACACTAGACAATTGCGCCATAGCGTGTTTACCGAATGACATTCCTTTGCGAAGAAGTATCAACCTCATCTTCATCTTCGTCGAACTCTCATTTGGTTTTGGAACTAGAACGAGAAGAAGGATGGATTTTTCGTTTTTTAGAAGATGGTGCGGAAGATTTATCCTTGCGAAGAGTGATTTTATTCTTTCCCTTAACCTTCGCAAGCTTCGGGAATGTTAATTTCTTCAACAACCTTCGCACACGAATGAAGATAAGAAACAGAGGCAACAATATTGTTAAAAATAACAAAAGAAAGTATTTCTTACTTCATCCGTGATTGATCGGAGTATCGCTGGAGTATTGCCTTTGGACGTCTTTCATAACTCCTTTTCAATTTGGCAATCTGAAAATTTTACAAGTCTAGTAAATATAAGAGGAAGGAAATATCGCAAAGTAAACCTGAAATAAGAGGTATACCTCTTTTGCTTTCTCGGAACACTTAAATTCCCAAGGATGGTAGTTTCGAGATTTGCAGGGAGTGTATGAGAACCTGCAATATAAGGTCCGCTCAAAAACAGAGGAACAACCCACCATTTCTCATCCTTGGAATACCGAGGAACGTTATTTTTGCCCGAGTGCCGAGTCAATATCTTGCATGAGCAACTTATCACTCGGAAATATTATCTTTTCTCTTCAATCGAGCACCCCAATAAATTTATCATTTCTCATATTTATTACTTCATAATTTTCAAAAAGTTTTCCACAAAGTATATTTCTCAGCGTCTATTTCTAAATCCGCGAATCTAGGATCTTTGATATCATCAGGATATAAAGATCCCTTACCAGCGCCACGATTAGCGAATTCAAGCATTAGACGGATGCAATCACCACTTAGTTGATAAATGGCTCGCGAGAATTTCTCATGAGCAAGAATTTCATAGAATAATTTATCTCGGGATTGTAGAGTGGAATGGGAAGGCCTGCAAGAATTTGACCCAGCGAGATTATGATTTTCTGATCATCACACTGATGATCAGAAAACAACTTTGCAGAAAGTATAGATGAAGATTCTTGATCAGGAATGGTCGATAAGATGAAGCCCTTCTCTTGAAAATTCTTTTGAGCTTCATTAAAAAGGGGTTTATATGTGCGACCAAGTGAAGCCATTTCTAGAGTATGGGAATGATTAGAAAATTGAAGATCAAGAGAAAGAAAGAAGGAAGGATTTACAGCAGCAGAAACGCAAATTGCGGAGGAAGAGAAGTTGCAGAAGAGAAGTTGCAGAGGGAAAATAAAAGAGAAGAAGAGAAGGGTAAGAAAACTATATATAGAGAAAAGAATCCTCGAGAAAATAAATGCATTTAATGCGAGATGGGACGTGAATGGTCAAGAATAAACGGTTGAAAGAGACATGTCAAGAAAAGAGTGGAAGAAGAAACACCTGTAATAAATTCCGTGTAAATGTACGGGAGTGAAACAGATAAAGATGAACAATTGCGGCATTTCAAAAAATTGGTTCTCATGACATTCTCTCCTTCGCAGAGAAGACATGAGAAGAGGCAAGATTTAGGATCAGAATATCGCGACATCAATACTTCGCGAGATTAATAAATAACGACATTGCGAGGGAGTCGCAGGGAAGTAAAATAAATGACGCAATGAATGACGACAGCCAGAACATGGGAAGAATGTGAAGACTCAGCGAAGTTTAGGAGTGTCGTGAGAATTGATACATGTGCACTTGCGATATTTCGCAAGACATTCCGAAAATAAAGGACAACTTTAGTTTGTCATCCATCGTGTACTACCCTATATAAAGGGTTGAGTAAATCTGTTGTAAGGGGGTTCTTTTTGAATTGTTAAGCAAGTTTTGAAGAGAGAGAAAGTTTTAGAGTGATTGTAACTCTTAATTCATTTCTATTTCATATTGTAAAGATTCAAGTATTCAATCAATAGAAATCATAATCATTGATCTTAAAATGACTTAATTGTGTATATTCTAGTGAGGGGTGTAGTGTAGGATTTCCTGCAACTACACCTTCCACTCCTACATCAATAGCTAAGATCTTGTAATATCAACTGGATACTGCCTTGATGACTACGTATGGCCCTTCCCATTTCGGAGAGAACTTGTGAGCAGACATGTCTTGTTGAATATGCTTTGCTCTCTTTAATACCAAATCTTCTACATGAAATGTTCGAGGTCTTACCATTTTGTTGTAAGCTCTGGAGATCCTTTGTTTGTAGGCTTCTACATATTTTTCCACCTTAGCCCTCCTTGACTCGAGCATATCCAGTTCAGCAATTCTTGAGTTGCACACTTCGGCTTCATCCCATTGTACTCCGCTGGATATTGCAATCCTTGCTGAAGGGATTTTGATTTACGAAGTATGGCGTCGGCTCCATAGATGAGGGAATATTGTGAAGTCCCGATCGAGATCCTTGGCGCGGTTCGGTAAGCCCATAAATCCATAGGCAATTGTTCATGCCACATTCGAGGATTATAATGAATTGTTCGGATGAGAATTCAGATCAAAGTTTTATTGGTGCTCTCTGCTTGTCCATTTCCTTGGGGATAATACGGAGTGGAGAAAACTTGCTTGATGTCGTATTCCTCGAGCAATTCTTTCACGTGCTTGTTGTCGAAAGGAGTTCCAATATCGGTGACAATATGTTTAGGAACACCGAATCTACATATTATGTATTCTTTGATGAAGGCCGCAATCGTGACTCCAGTGGTGCTTCGAAGAGGAATAGCTTCAACCCATTTGGTGAAATACTCAGTTGCGGTGATGATGTATTCATGCTGCTTCGAAGATGCTGGATTGATTTTCCCGATGATGTCCAGTCCCCAGCTATAAAAAGGACATGGACTATTCACAAAATTCAATGAGAGACAAGGAGTGTGGATGAGATTACCATGGACTTGGCATTGATGGCATCTTTAAACGTGTGCGGCTGCATCGTCTTCCATGGTCGGCCAATAATATTTCTCATGAACTTGGAGAAATAATTTCCTCTTTCCCTGATATTCACCTTCGTTCATTTCTTTTAAAATTGTTGGGATTTCATGCTCAACTAAGCATCTTAGTAAATTCCCACCAAATATTTTGCGGTATAAGATTCCATCAAAAAAGACAAATCTTTTAGCTCTCTGAATGAGTTTGATTGTTTCTTTCTTTTTCGACGGTAATTCATTGTCACGAAGGTACTTGATGTAAGGTTCCCTCCAGTACCCGGTGTGATGGACTGTCAAAGCCTCTAAATGATGAGGAGGAATCGACAATGGGACAAGATATTTGCAGAGTTCTTAACTGAGCTTCCATGGAAGTCCAATAGTATCCCATTCGTTGTAGCTTTCTGTAAAGTGTCACCACCAACGTCTGTCCGCAGATCTCTTCATGTATGCGTTTGAGTTGTTCGCCCGCTTCATCGTTTCCGAGGCATCGTGATAAAGACCCATCGGGATTCCGATAATATAACGCTCCATGAAGCAAGAAATAATTCTTTAGTTCCTTGAGGCTGATTTTTCCTTCCGAAAGAGAATTACTCAATTCATGAATAATAGGTGCTCGACAATCGTTTGTTTGAATGTCTTCGACTTGAGCAAGCCAGATGGATGACACAGCACGCACGCCTTTGTACTGTGATCATTTTCTCCGCTCATTCAAATTGCAGTTTAGAAGCGAGAGTTGCTAGGAAGTCATTATGCCTGTTATTAGTTCGTCCAGTATGGACAATTGTGGCATCAGCAAAATGAGTTAAGATCCATTGAGCTTCCGTTCGGAATGGTGCGAGCGTGATTTATTTGAGAGAATATGCTCCGTTCATTTGATTAACTGGTAGCTTCGAATCTCCCCTTATCTCAAGGTGTGTTGCTCCTGCTTGCTTGGCCCGGGACAAACCTAATAAGAAAGCCTCATATTCTTCTGAATTGTTGGTGCAGTGAAAATCCAGTTTGAATGAATGTGAGAAGACTTCACCAGATGGGGACACTAGCACCATGCCCGCTCCTCCAGTGTCGTTGCTAGGGGTGGCGGACCCGTCAAAGTATAAGAGACACGTATCTTCTTTGATAACTAAGATCTCTGGAAACTCACCAGGTACATCTTAATGTAACGTTGTTGTATCTTCTCCTGGGAAAGCAGAGAGAAAGTATGCAACTTGCTGGCCTTTGATTGCTCTAGGCGGTTCACAAGCTACGTCGAATTCTGACATCTGAAGTGACCACTTTGCTGGTCTCCCTATCAAGGCTGGCTTTGATAATAAAAACTTTATAGGGCCGGATTTGGATACTAGCATGACTCTGTTAGATAGAAAATAGTGCATGAACTTCTGGATTGCATGCACTAATGCTAGACATGCTCTCTCGGATTTTAGGTATCTGAATTGAGCATCTCTCATTGTACGGCTGAACTAGTAAATCGGTCGTTCGACCCCTTCTTCATCTTCTTGAGCAAGAAGTGCTCCAATGGCGACATCACTTGAAGCTTTGTCAAGTATTAGTGGCCGTCCTCGCACAGGAGATTTCATGACAGCAGGTGATAACAATATCTGCTGTATTTTATGGAATGCTTCTTGTTGGACGGTTGTCCACGTAAAACTTGCTCCCTTTTTCAGCAGAGGGGTTGATGTGACTCAATAATGTTATAGAAAGTGGTAGTAAGGTTGTCGTTCACTCGGACTTGACAAGATTGATTTTAAGAATTAATAAAAGAAAATAAAATAAAAATATATACAAATATTGTCACAGGATGAAGAGTGTTATTGGGACTAGGATTTCGTCGAATTCATAACATAGGGTTCAATTTATTTATTCTCAACAATTAAAGCTCAATAAATAAAACTAACACGGACTCTGATTTTGCCAAGGTAGATTCTTAAAAGATTGGTTGTAAATCCTAAGCATGATGTATCAAAACATTTAAGCTAAGCATACCTCATCAAATTAAATGACAACCAATTAATTCAAATCATATTTCAATTAAAATTAATGCAAAAGTCTTAAAAAGAATTAAATAATTTTACCCATGTATGAAATTCGTCTTCCTCCGTCGTCCCAGTGTTGGAGTCTAGCTCATCATGTTGGAAACATGCTCAAAATATGATTTTATTGCTCAAAGGTGCTTACAAATGATGAAATGGAGAAAATGATGAAAATCGAGTGTTTGCAACGTTTATAATTGTTGCAAACACATGTTCTGTAACTTGTTGCTTTAAGAGGCGCCTCCTAACTACGACCCACGGGACTCGATCGTTGACACTTTGTTGAATTAAGACTGTCCCTGTACTATGACCCACAAATCTCTGTCGCCGACATTGTTGAAGAAGCGACGGTCCTTGTCACTCGTGTTCTTCGTGTTCTTCAGCAGGAGCAGAAAACTTCTCTGCAACTTGATTTTCTCGTTCTTTGGACGCTCTAAACTCTCCCCAAGCTCTCCATACCGCTTTATGTGACTCCAATGGCCTATTTATATCTCTCAAAGACCTCAATATATCGTAGTAAATGCGGATAATCTCTCTCTTATAGCCACGGATATTTCTTTCCTTTTATTTCTCTGTTTTGCGTTAAATCTCTGCTAACACGTTCCAACACGTCTCTGTATGACTTAGAACACGGTGCATTCATACGAAAACTCTCTCCAGCTCATCCAAATCCCATGAATATCTCCAACCAAATCGTGCTTCCCTGTTTTCTTCAAACCTGCCAATCGCGGGATTATTTGCTTCACACCCTCTGCTTCACTCCAACATGATTCTGCGGCAAATTTAACCAAAACGATCATCCATATCATCCCTGTTTAGGCTTAATGTGCCCATTCCAACAAAATCCAGCGATTGAATCTCTTCACAAATCCACCAAAATTCGAACCCTAATCTGCTGCCTATTTTCCCGCTTAAATTCCATTTCAAAAGGTGAGGATGACCTCCCCCTATCCGATTCGGTGTGCCACTAGTAGTTGCCCTGTGAGGTTACCCCTTATCATCTGGGTGCCCCTTATCCAAATTGAGAGTCCGAATAGTAATTTTCTCCCACGAGCGCAAAAACCACTTTTTGAGTCAATTTCACGCAAAAGCTTATTTCTCCAAAAACACCTACAAAGACATAAAATACCAAAATAAATACAAAATCGAGCACTAACAATATATACAATTGAGATTATATCGAGACACAAAAATGTGTCTATCAAATACCCCCAAACTTATTATTTGCAAGTCCTCGAGAAAATCAAATCTAGAAAATAAAATCCTAACTCACTTTATCGCAGGCATCGTCGATTGCATTTAGCGTATGCAATAAGCCTGTAAACCCCTAGGTGGCCCTAGTGGCCGAGTTATAGTCTCGGGAGGGTTTTAGGAGGTGTACCCACAAAACCTTTACATTCAGGACCCTAACTATCTACGCAAAACCTTGGAAGGCACTAAAGATTCTCCTTGGTTGGCATACTTATTGATTACGGGAGGAAGTACCCAGATGCGAAATTCCAATTCTTTGTACACGAGTTTGCACTCAAGCATACTAAAATTCATATATAAGTCACAAAGCTCTACTCGAGATAGTTGCACTATGGACATCAATATAGGAGTCAAAACTAATCACATGGATAGATCAAGAAGATGGAAATAGAGAAAAACATAGATGGTTTTGATGGTTACTAAGTGAATGGTGTTTCCCATATCTGTCTGAAGGCCTCCGCCAAAACGAACCTATCCTAATGGTGAGATACTAGTCGACTAATATCAACACACCGGCATATACAAGGGAACCGGTGGTCGATAATCCTAACTCTAGGTCAACACAACTGGCATATACAAGGGTTCCGGTGGTCGACTTTATTGAATTTATTAGGTTGGTCGATGGTCCGGTCTTTTTTTTTTTTTTTTTTTTTTTTTCAACTTTTTTTTTCTAAAGAGGTGCAGGGCTATTATTAAAGAAAATCAAACATCGTCGTTTTGTACATGAATGGATGGGAGTCGAGCAACAAAGCGTGCTCGACTCCTTTTTGGATAGCTAGACCTACCCTATGAAATAAAGAACCACCTATTTTATTGTTAGCATCGAAATTAACTAGGCAGTTCCTTAACCTTTTCAAGAACGTGATCAGCTCCTCCCCAAGTTCACCTAAGGTTGTGAAGGCTAGAACGCCGAAGTCGTAGCCATGGGATTTGCAGATATCCAAGTATTTGTTGTGCTTGCGTCTTACGGCAGCTGAAATGGCTTGTCCTGGTGTGAAGCTGCGTAACCCGGTTCCGGAAAAAGGCGAAACTCCTGTAACATCGAAGCATGTATTAATCCCGTTCATCCGAGTTATAAACAAGTATATCGGTGGCCTTGGGGCATAAGTATTAGCTAAGAAGCCTAAAGTCGCTTCGGCAAGGCCGCGACCCCGCTCTATAGCGAGATGTTCATAACAACGTCTCTCACTAGATCATGTCGAAATTTGAGGCCTACTTCGCTAGCGCAAAGGGAGTGCATGATCGCCAAATACGTCCATGTCACGTTTACAACGGGAACAAACACTATCTGCTTTGGGAAAAGCGGTATGCCGAGTCGGTATTGGATGAGCGCCCGGTGCGGGGAGCGATAGTCAGGTTGAGTCCGCTATAGGGATGGCCTTCAAGAAGTCCATCGCATGCTTCATCTTATTACTCGCCATAGGATAGCATCTCGGGCGATAAGGCAAACTTGTAGGGAGTTCCCTCTTCACAACATCGAAATACAAAGCCGCCAGTTTTTTCATTGGCTGTGGGGCGACGGTATTGATGTCAAATGTAGAGGTGGAAAGACTGCAGGTTTGCATAAAATTAGATAGTGCATCCGGTAGCCGAGGCAAGGTCTTTGAGTGATCGATGGAGTGTAAAATGGATGCTTTGCAAAGACCGAGTCCGGATCCAAGAGGCTAAGTAGCGATATTGGCTCGTGTCATGCATAGTATAAACACCTAAGCCGCCATCTTTGAAGGGTAGAGTCGATAAGCGTTGTTGGAGAAACCCATACCCCGCGCTCAGTCTCCTACAACTAAATATCTTAAAAACTCCATCATATCTTTGGTCGAAACGGTGGTTCTTTGTATGTAAAACTCGAGGACTGGTGGTTCGCAAGGTAAAATAGAGTTTAGAAACTCCAGCACAATTGCGTAGTAACAAGAGCTCACATTGTGGGTCTTGAAGTGTTTTAACACAGTCCATAAGCTTGATAGTCTTGTCGACCCGTTGCGTCACTAAGTCACTGCAGTATTGGTTGTTTAAGCTGACTGGTCCTCCGAGCACTTTTACACCCAAATCAGGCCTACCTATGTTGGCGGGGAAAAACACCTTCCTCAAAGCATCTAGGGTCCGACGATGGCAGAATATCTCAGTTTTCCGGATGTTCAAATGCAACCCTCTTGAACCACCTTCTCGTTGAATAATCTTGAGAGCTTTAGAGACTTCCAATGTGTCTCCGATGATGGTACCGTCGTCAAGGTACCAAGCGTGTAGGTCCAAGGCGATTCTTGGCAATGTTACACACTAGAGGGTGAAGAGCTAGTGCAAAAAGAAAGAGGACCGAGGGGGTATCCTTGTTGCACTCCTTGCGAAGATGCTAGAATAGACTCATTATAGTACAACCTTGCAGGCTTAGCATAGCAAAATTCGACCCAGTGGGAGATACTAGGGCATCTAGCTCTGACTTCTTTTATGAGGGTCGACCTATAAACTAGATTAAAAGCATTTGAGAAGTCGATGAGTAACATAGTTAGGTTGTGTTGTGTACCTTGCATTTCAAGGAGTCTATTAGCGAGTGTAGTATGCTTTCTCCCCACACGGAATACCTACCCCGGCTGGTGGTTTCCAAGGTATGCCGCCATTTCTTTGCACACCGCTGCGATTGCCGCCAATTTGGAGCATAGCCGTCTCCAGATCGTTCCAATAGCAATTGGTCGAATTCCGCCATCAGGCTTTAGGAGGGGAGTTAGTGGGGCACTGGCTATGTATTCGCCCAATGCAGCAGGACAATTCCCAGCTAGCCAGAGATTAGCTACACCTGCGATGGCGGCGCGTAGGTCATCTGACACTGCTGCTGCTGAGCCACTTAAAGCATCAAGAAGGTGTTGAGCTCTAAGCCCGTCGCGACCACAGGATGTGCCTTTTGGGAAACTACGAATGGCAGCTAAGACAGTCGGTCCATCTACGATGGATGGTGCGGCTTTAGAACTCTGTAGGGACGAGATGGAGGAGGTGCAAACGGATGTTTATGCTGTAATTCAGCCAGTGTATCAGCATTGCAGGGAGCCACACCGTTGGAAGATAGAATTCTGATGGCTGCAGTGTAATGACCCTGACTTAGCTTTTTCTTACAGGCCTGAGCGTTAGTCTTTCGCTTCTTGTTGTCCTTCTTGCCTCTTTGGAGCTCCCTGTTAGTCTCTAGGATTTGTTGAACTAGTGATGTGCATCCATTTGGTTCTCTCCATACACTCAGAGCCCTGCTAACCAAATCAGTTTGAATCCTCTTTCTAGCACCGGACCTTTCCTCTGATGTGTTTTTAGGAACATATAAACTGAGGGTGCAGGTGGGTAGTAGAAGTAGCTGAATCCATGATGAAATGTCACTAGGATTTGCTAGGACTTTATCTAAAGAGGATTTGAGTGTTCTGGAAAACGTTAGCCTGCAATGTGGAGGAATGCTAGAGATTGTAGTGATCTGTTTTGTGAAAATCAGGTTGAGTGTTTCGACGGAAACCCCTGGAATATCAGAGACCGCTCCACTAACCTCAGCAGTACAGGCATCGCTAGCAGGGATGTTTGGTTGGGGTTTATCAGCACCGTGTATTAAGAAGTCTGCACCTCTACCATTGAAAGGGCCATTCACCACACCAGACTTATGATCACGACAAGGCTTCTTCCAAGAGTAACATTGGAAGCATTGAACACAGAGCCACATCTTGAGTTGGCGTAAAACCTTTTCCCAAGCAATATAAACTCCCAACTCAGTGCGGATACGCTCCTTGCAGGTTGATATGGCGGCTGGGGATGAAGAGTGTCTGTCATGTATATGTTTGAGAATGTAGGTTTTAACGTAACCCTTGCCACCCACTCCATCGTTGCATCCATCAAAGTGTTGGAAAGGACAATGACAGAGCAGATCGTCATTATCATTGCAGTTAGAGATTTCTTGGGACAGTGTTTCATTGAAAGTTGCAGAAGGACCTGCAGAGGAAGAACAACCTGCCCCAAGGGATAATGTGGCAGTTGATGGTGAAGGTTGGGAAGATGATCGTCTTGTGCAAGGCATGGTGCGGACAGGATGAAGATGAAGGTAACCGCCCTAACCGTTCCAGGATGAACCAAAACGGAAGAGGTTTTGAAGCAAAAAGGTGCCGCACGATGCAGGAAGTTTCTAGGATTCTAGTGAGAATGAAGATGGAGGGAGCTGGTGAAGAATGAAGGTAATAATAAGAAAAATTTAACGGGGTTTTACGTCGTTGGGTTATATGGGAGTTTCTCTCTCCTGCGTTCTAATTTTTTATTTTTTTTTTCAAATTTTTTCAACTTTTTTTTTTTTTCAACTTTTTTTTTTGGTATCTCAATCACTCTAATTCACCCTAGCATCGGTAACAACTTGATTCGTGGGCCCCACCTACTCACTTAGACGAACATAGTTTAAAAACAAAATAAAATAAAAACAGAAGTGAAAAGGACTCAACGAGATTTGGTGAAACTATCATGTTATTTCTAACACCGAGCTCGTGCTTTTATGAATAGACTCTTTAGATGTTTCCATCTAATCAGTTGGTTCCTCAACTCCTACAACCAAAATGCTTCCATCCACTTAGATTGGTTAGTGCCATCCTTAATAAGCATAAATTTCTAAGCTCGGAGTTTAATAATGCAACTAAAACTTTCTCCCATACCCCCAAACTTAAATCTAACATTGTCCTCAATGTTAAAGATAAAATTAAAAGCATGAACAAGGAGAAAGCATTTACCATTTGAAGCAAAAGAGATAAGGAAAGATATTACCGTGTCGCATGAGAATGGGTTACCTCCCAAGAAGTGCTAAGTTTAAAGTCTTGACCAGGACATTGGAAAGGATTAGTCACTTGAAGAATCATATAGCTTGATCGGAATAACTGCGGGTCATCTGGATCAAAAAGTGCTATCCACAAGAAGAGGAGACTACAACAGACCAGAAAGATATCCAACACACCCTTATCTATTTTTTTTGAGAACTACATCTAGTTGTGGTTCGGGTTCAGGTTTTATAAAAGGGTCTAGATAACAAATTTTCATGGGTTGCGTTTCCTCATGAGTTAGATCCAAATGTTCAGGTTCTAGAGTCTGGAAAAACTCAAATAAAAACTTAGAAGCACATAATAGTAACCTGAATAATTGAGGATCCTCTAAGTCAATCGGTTTTGACTTACAGTGACCACAATAAGATTGGTGGTTTTCCTTAAGCAAATGTGTCAACCCTAATATCCTAAAGTAATTAGGTTTAGTCTTAAAACTTAATAATTGACACATCCGAAACTTATATGTTCCCACAATTGGAAGGAAGGTTTTGGTGGGAAAACAAAGTCAATCGTGGTATCATAGCACGGGTTAACCACATCAACCGGAGGATGGGTTTCTAATAACTGAACTTCTTCTGGACATTATTAGGTTCGGAGAGCTAGCATGAAGGTAATCTGGCACAATGGTTGAGGCACGTATATCAAGTCCCGAGTGAGGGATCTCTGTAAGAGCTAAAGGTAAGGCACAAGGAGAATGATAATCACCCCCAAACTCAGAATTTTGGGTGTCTCTAGATAGACTAGCTACAATTTCCCTAATTTCTAGATCGTCAAAATCCCGAAAATGGTCAATTGCTTCATGTAGATTATACTCAGGTGATGCATCCTCACTCATATTTAAAAGCTCTACGAGTTCATCTTCTTCGTCTAAGACTATTGTTTCTAAATCCTTGGACTCTAAAACAATATTCTCAGGATAAACCCATTCCTCTAAACCATTATCGACCTCGTAAACAGGATATACTACATCGTCTAAAACAGTATCTCTAGTCAAATCCTCGTCCTTTTGAATAGGTGAATAATTGTTAAAATTATTAGGATCTGAACCAGAAATAACTCTATTATTATAAAGCTCAATTGGAGTAGCAAATTCCGATCACTATGCCTATTTGTTTCCAATTCTTCATCAACACTATCCTCATCATAATCATTATTATAATAACATGAAAATGGTTGAACCTCATCTAAACAAGTAGTGTTACCAATTCTAACCTCACCATCTTGATAATGTGAATAACTATCTTCATTCTCAAAGGTATTATTGGATACACTATATTGGAAATTCAAGTTATTTCGAGCAATACTTTCATTCGTCTCTAACTCAAGTCTACGTGTCGACTCAGCTAGCCTCTCAAGGGTCTCCTCCAAAGAAAGTTCCCTTAGTGTTGGATCTAAGTTTTGAGTTAATCTATTGAGTATATCTTCTAAAGATTCGATCGTTGTTGCAGTCCTTTCGTCCATAACTACGTTATTTACCTCGGCTAACTTACATGTTGATTGGCTAACTTTTGTGTCGAGTGAGCTAAACCAACGAGGGTCTCTTCTAGAGAAGGAAGAGGAACAGAAGGATCATAATAAGGACTACTTTTCAAAAGTTTGATTGTATCCTCTAGAGACGAAGAACTATTACTATAATCTTCTTGCTCGAATGACCGATGCACATGTGGATAGTAATTGGGCTCACCATGGTATGACCCATAACCTTCCAAAGGTTGGCGTTCCCAACCACTATTCACACTATGGTCATAAAAAGAGTGATGTCCATAATGTTCGGTTGGATATTCATATTCATTGTGATGGCTATTATAATACCGGTTTGACATCCTAGCCGCAAGGGAATTCTACACAAACACAAACAAGGCTGACTCGACCAAAACAAACCTGCGATTTCTAGCAAACAAAAAGCATGATGGCTCCACTTAGATTGTTGTTAGACCGACTTCTAATCCTTCGAAAGGGAATTCGTTACAATTTAAGCAAACCCCTCGGAATCAATCCGAGTTTAAGTAAGTTGAATAGAGGCGAGGAAGCTGCGTGGAGCTTTGATACCCAAGGCCTCACCGCATTACAAGGCGGCGCGATCACGCATTCAACTCACGAAACCATCATGAACTTGAAGTATGCTTTAAGAGTAACCAATATTTTTGAATGACTTTCCTATTAAGCTCGTTACCCTATCGGTCTCGTTCTAGTCAGTATTTTAAGCTTAGGTTCGTGTTTGGTTTCGTTTTCCTAAGGCGGGCAAGAAGACAACGGTGATGAAATCCGAACCCTTATCTTGTATGGCCAGTCCTTGCCCTTTACTAGGAAATTAAAACAGTAGGATTCGGTTCCTCGACATATATTCACACGAAATCATCCAAGTAAACCCGCTGGCGGGATTCGCGGGTGTTTAGAATTCTTACCTCCGTTCCAGACAGGGGATGAACCGTTGAAGTCGACTCGGGCCACGACTCCTATGTCATGTACGAACCCGAGGGGCCGAGACGATATCGTAATCGTCGTCCTTCCTTGTGCAGTTTGTATTTAAATAACCCTTCCTTAGGGTTTAAAAAAAATGTCCAATGTCCAAGTCCAAAGATAAAAAAATAAAAATGTCCAAAAATAAAAGATTACAAAAATAATTACCTAATTACAGTTTCTAAAAAAAAAAAAAAAAAATAATATACAAAATCTTCTACTCCTTTTGGATTCCTCTTTTTTTTTTCTTTGGCTTCGCTTTTGTTTTCACCGATTTCTCCCTTTTTCTTTAGCTTAGTTCCAAATCTGAAAACAAACAAGAAATACCAAAAGGCGTAAAAAAGAACAAAATAATAAAAATAAAAATAAAACCTAAAAACAAACTATACACAAGTCCGCGTCGGCGGCGCCAAAAATTGATGTGACTCAATAATGTTATAGAAAGTGGTAGTAAGGTTGTCGTTCACTCGGACTTGACAAGATTGATTTTAAGAATTAATAAAAGAAAATAAAATAAAAATATATACAAATATTGTCACAGGATGAAGAGTATTCTTTGGGACTAGGATTTCGTCGAATTCATAACATAGGGTTCAATTTATTTATTCTCAACAATTAAAGCTCAATAAATAAAACTAACACGGACTACGATTTTGCCAAGGTAGATTCTTAAAAGATTGGTTGTAAATCCTAAGCATGATGTATCAAAACATTTAAGCTAAGCATACCTCATCAAATTAAATGACAACCAATTAATTCAAATCATATTTCAATTAAAATTAATGCAAAAGTCTTAAAAAGAATTAAATAATTTTACCCATGTATGAAATTCGTCTTCCTCCGTCGTCCCAGTGTTGGAGTCTAGCTCATCATGTTGGAAACACGCTCAAAATATGATTTTATTGCTCAAAGGTGCTTACAAATGATGAAATGGAGAAAATGGTGAAAATCGAGTGTTTGCAACGTTTATAATTATTGCAAACAGCATTCTGAGCTGTTGCTTTAAGAGCGCCTCCTAACTACGACCCACGGGACTCGATCGTTGACACTTTGTTGAATTAAGATTGTCCCCTGTACTATGACCCACAAATCTCTGTCGCTGACACTGTTGAAGAACGACGGTCCTTGGCCATCTGTTCTTCGTGTTCTTCAGCAGGAGCAGAAAACTTCTCTGCAACTTGATTTTCTCGTTCTTTGGACGCTCTAAACTCTCCCCAAGATCTCCATACCGCTTTATGTGACTCCAATGGCCTATTTATATCTCTCAGCACCTCAATATATCGTAGTAAATGCGGATAATCTCCTCTTATAGCCACGAATATTTCTTTCCTTTTATTTCTCTGTTTTGCATTAAATCTCTGCTAACACGTTCCAACACGTCTCTGTATGACTTAGAACATGGTGCATTCATACGAAAACTCTCTCCAGCTCATCCAAATCCCATGAATATCTCCAACCAAATCGTGCTTCCCTGTTTTCTTCAAACCTGCCAGTCGCGGGATTATTTGCTTCACACCCTCTGCTTCACTCCAACATGATTCTGCGGCAAATTTAACCAAAACGATCATCCATATCATCCCTGTTTAGGCTTAACAGGCCCATTCCAACAAAATCCAGCGATTGAATCTCTTCAAAAATCCACCAAAATTCGAACCCTAATCTGCTTTGCCTATTTTCCGCCAAATTCCATTTCAAAAGATAGGGGATGACCTCCCCTATCCGAGTTCGGTGTGCCACTAGTAGTTGCCATGTGAGGTTACCCCTTATCATCTGGGTGCCCCTTATCCAAATTGAGAGTCCGAATAGTAATTTTCTCCCACGAGCGCAAAAACCACTTTTTGAGCCAATTTCGCCGCAAAAGCTTATTTCTCCAAAAACACCTACAAAGACATAAAATACCAAAATAAATACAAAATCGAGCACTAACAATATATACAATTGAGATTATATCAGACACAAAAATGTGTCTATCAGGGGTGAATGAAACAATGAGTTGAGCTAATCCAGGAATGAAGCGTCGAATATAATTTACCTTGACCATAAAACTCTGGAGCTCTTTCACAGTGCGTGGAGGAGGCATGGTAGTAATAGCTTTTGTCTTGTCTGGATCGACTTTGATTCCTTTTGCAGTGACCAGGAATCCTAAGAATTTTCCAGAGAAAACACCAAATGCACATTTCCGAGGATTCATCTTTAATTTTTATTCTCTGCATCTTTCAAAGACTTGTCTCAGAACTTCCAGGTGGGATGCTCAAGTCTTCGACTTCACCACCACATCATCAACATAGTCTTATACTTGCTTGTGCATCATGTCTTGGAATATGGCGGTCATAGCTCGTTGATAAGTAGCTTTGCATTCTTCAATCCAAAGGGCATCACAGTGTAGTGAAAATTCCCAATGGGGGTGCGGAATGCGGTTTTGTTGGCATCGTGTTCGTACATCTTGATCTGGTTGTAGCCACTGTAACCATCCATGAATGAGAACATACGTGTGACCGCTGGTTGCATCAACGAGCATATCAATGTTGGGCGGGAGGAAAATCATCCTTCGGGCAACATTTATTGATTCTGAAATCAACACATCATCTGATTCGACCATTTTTTCTTCTTGACAGGAACAATATTCGCTAGCCATGTTGGGTGTTGAATGGGATTGATGAATCCTGCTGCTAGTAGCTTCCAAATCTCAACTTTTATTTATTCCTCAACTTCGTGTCTGAACTGTCTAGGTGGTTGTTTAACATCCTTGGAGCTAGGAGTGATATGCAGATGATGAGTGACTAGTTTGTCGTCTAGACCAGGCATCTCTTAGTACGCCCAGGCGAAGACATCCTTATACTCTTTCAACAGATTTATCAGTCCCGTCCGTTCTTCTGGTGAGAGCGCGGAACTAATTAAAATTGGCCTTGGTTCATCTTTCGTCCCGATGTTGATCGTTTCGAGATCGTCAATGGTGGAATCCGTGTCGTCTTGCAATTGTTGTGGAGCATCTTGAACTTCTTCTTCAAGTGATGGTTCGCTCTGACATGATTCTTTGGGACGGGGAGACTTTTCATCGTTCTCCCCTGTTAATTGCTATTATTTGCGTCGGCATAAATGGTTCTCCCCTCATCGTGACTAGCTATGAAATTAGATCCGGAGTTCGGAGACTGATCCTTACTTTGCGCTTAATTGGTATAGCAGATGACTTGATTGGCTTAGCGCCTGAGGATGATGGTTTGTCAGTGACTCCTTCAATAGGCTTCCAGCTTGGGAGTGGAGTACTGTAAATATTGTTTGGAGGTTCAGGGATGCTTTGTTGAGATTCGAAGAATTCAACATCATATACAGGAGCATAAGGAGACGATGAAGCCGCGATGCGAACAATCTTATTGTTGAGCAGAGCCTTCATGCATTGATGGTATGTCGAGGGAACCACCTTGTTATCATGGAGACAGGGACATCCCAATATCATGTGATAATCAGGCTCTTGCTCAATTACATGAAATTTGACCTTTGATTGGATCGTCCCTACCTTCAGGTCGACGTATGTATATCCGTACGCGTGGCTCTGACTTCCCTCAAAACCTATCATCAAGATGGGGTGACGAACAATTTTATTCAACAGGATCTTGGCCTCTTTGAGAGTCTTCATAGGTATGATATTTGTAGAAGCTTTGTGTCGACGAGAGCTCTCTGAATTGAGTCCTTGATAAAGCCGATCACGTATAAGGCTCGATTCGCCATTCATCTGCCATGCGGTCTTCTTCTCGGAAGGTGATGTTGTTGATCGAATATTCAGACACCATGTATATTTCTTCAACTGTTGGAGACGGTGGGATCAGTTGTACGTCAGATGATATTTGGTTGAGCGCAGCAAATGTATTTGTACGCTGATCTCTGGAGAAGTGCAAGAGTTCGCATAAACTTTCGATCAAATGTGTAACTTCCTAGTTCACCAGATTTTCATAAGTGGTGAAGCTGTTGGCTTGAGGGCCAGCGTCAGTGGCGTCAAGAGATGAGCGTTCCACAACTTTAGCCCCTAGAATTCTTGTCAGGTCCGCCATGTAGTTGAACAAATTATCGATTGCTTCCTTCAATCGATTTATGTTCCTTTCCAAAATTTCCTGCCTTCGTGCCAGTTCGGCCAGTGATGGAATTTCTCCGTCAAATGTATTGATAGATGAGAAAGGAGTAGTAAAGTAAGGGTGACGAATATTTCCAGAGTCGTTCGGATGAGCCAGGGAAGCGTCACCATTTGAAAGACTCTGACTGGAGTTTTGAGTGGATCTAAGACCGACCATCTTTCTGAGAATTGATATTGCAACCGATAGAATGATGTCTTTGTGGTCGCCAATTTGTAGATGGGGCAAAACGAGTTGATGGTTTTTATGGAATTGAGGAGACGACCGTGCGGAGGAAACTCCTTGAACCGAGCGAACTGTCAAACCTCACACAAATGCACTGCAAGAAGGGAGTGCTTTGAATTCGAAAGATAAATCTGTAGTACTCCGGCCTAAACCAAGACAATGGTCGTTCCAGAGTAAATTCGGTCACAAGAGAGGATGGGTCGATTTGTAGGAGGGAGGCTGAGAAATGTGCGAGATCAATGGTGATCGAGATTATAGGTGTGTTGTGTATTCTGCATAAGAAAGTTATGAATGATTGAATTTCCTCAGTTGAGAGTGATTGCTCAGACGATGAGTTCGTATAGACGAAAGATTATCTGTATGAACTTGTCGAGAAATTCTTGTGTGTTTCAATCATGATTCAGAGACTTTTTTATATTGCAGGAATTGTAAACACCTTGATCCCATGAAGTGTGACAGTTGCTGGAGTCAGAGAGTGGGAAGTGGAAATCGTGTTAAAACCGGTTGCTCATCGTGCGGAGACTTGGTTGATTTCCCACCGACTACTTTGCTAAATCCTCCAACTGATTGCACGACTTGCTCACATTCTCGTCGTGTGTATGAACGCACGTGTCGTAGACCGCCAGACCAAAACCCTAGTTAATATCCCCCCATGTGACACGATTGATGTCTCGTGGTTTTAGTTAGTCAGTTGCTGACTTCGTGGGACGATGAGTCCATGTACTGTTGATTTGAACGTGATTTGAAAACGTTCTGAAACTCACGAATTGAACGTGTCTGTTGAGACAGAGGTACAATTTTCGAATAACTGTTGACAGCTAAAGTGAACAAATATTGTTAATCGTTGAATATTGATAGTTGAACCAATATTCCTTGATGCGAGCAAATATTGCTCATCGATCAAGCGTTGCTTTCGTTTGATGAATTATTGAATATTGATATTTGAACCAATATTCCTTAGTACGAGCAAATATTGCCCGTCTGAGCGAATGTTGCTCATTTGATGAAGTATTGGTAGTAGGACCAAATAAATATTAATTCCAAATACTGGTGACCGAACCAAGTATAATTAATTAGAGTGTTGATCATGGGATCAACATAAAATTTAGTGTTTGAATCTGGAATTATGAACCTTGGATTCAAAACCCTAATTTTGATCAATTGCTGAATTGATGATTTATTGAAAATCGTTCATGATATAAAGAAGGGACCACCTTCATGGGATGATGAATCGACCATGTAGCGCCCAAATTCTCAAGTGATCAAAATACTAAAGTCTCTTGAAGACCAGTGAAAGGATGATTAAATGCTGGTTTAATCATTTTTTGTGAAAAATAATGCTCGTCTCGGCATTAGGTGTCGAAACCTAATTATGAAAAGATGAATGACCGACCAAGGGATCACGAGACCGTCCTTAGTTGGTCACGGATCGTCTGTTGATCATTTTATAAAGTTCCAAGTTGTTTGGAAGAGTTTTGGACCTAATACGTGCAATTGCGCAAATTAGGTCAAATCGTGAAAATACGTGGGACCGGCTCCTTGTAAGCCAAAGAGCCAACCTTGGTCGGTCAAGGTGACGTGCTCACGTCGCCAAAGTGTATGTGTCCCAGTTCTGAGAATTTCGGTATTTTCTGGTGTGCGTTTGAGCAATATTTTGAGAAAATACGAAGAAATCAGGGATTTTTGCTGAAACTGAGAAAACTTCATGAGATGAAGGAAAAATAATAATAAAAATGAAGGAATCATGAAGTGCGGGACCGGATATGGCCAAGGCATGGCCGTAGGACAAACCCGGTCCCAAGGCATTTTTCCTAATTTTGTAATATTTTCATGATTTTAGGGAAATATCATAAAATCAAGGAGTTTGTTGAAACTTGAAACCAAGGAATTTGTTAAAATCAAGGAGTTTTCATGAGATGAGGAAAACATAATAAATAATAATAATAAAATAAGGGGTGTATGGGACCGGTTAGGGCATGGCCGGCCGGCAAGGGCCCGGTCCCACGCTAATTTTATATTATTTTTCATGAACTTTGAAGGTAATTTCATGAATTTAAGGAGTTTTTCATAAAACGAAGGATATTTGCTCAAATGGAGAGATTTTAATGAGATCAAGGAAAATAATAAAATATGATGAAAAATATAAAATTGGACGTTGGACTGGACACGGCACAACCGGCCGACCGGTGGGCCCAGTCCCCCAGCGCCTTGATTAATATTTTATTATTCATTAATTTTCTTCCTATTTTGCATAGGTTCATCGTTCCTTCGTGTTTCGGAATGCTCGTTCGTGCATTCAGGTGCTCGTTAGTGCATTATTCTTTGGTCGGGGGGCTGACACTATAGCAGCTCAGATGCCCGTTCGTTGAATATTTATCTCTAACCCATGGAATTCTGCTGGGAAGAACCATGAATTGAAGTGACGAAATATTATGAAGAATCGTATAATATTTCTGAATATTTAGTTAACGATTATAAATAATTAATTGATGGCTCTATTGATAGGTGTTGTAAACATAGTGATATTTATCTATTGTTTATGCTTTCTTTGCGAGTTTTCTTGTAAATTATGTATCTTATGTTTGCTTTTGAGTTATTTAGGTACTTTGGAGTCATTATGAGCAAAAGAAGGAGAAATCGTCCATTTGGAGCGTAAAGGTCAATTCACAGGCGAGTGATATGTGGAGCCAGCTAAAGTTATGCAGCGAAATAGGTGAAGAATGATCATCGATTCAGCGCATGGCGGCGGTTGAGCAAGAAAACAAAATAGCTTTGTCGGTTCTTTAGAACCGACAAGCCATGTATGAGTTGGGTATCCCTTATCTACTTCACACGGGTGGTTATATCCAACCTCATTTCCTACACCAGACCCTAAAGATCGAGAAAAGAGTTTTTCTTATCATTGGGTTTAGTAATACTCAGAGAAAGGAAGAAAAATCGAGAGGTTCAATGGAAGAAAATGAAAGAGATCCGATGGGGTTGAGCTTGAATTCAGAGGAAGAAGATTAATTGAAGGTGAGAAAGTGAAGAATTGAATTTGAGATCGAGGAGATGAATCTGGTGCTGCTATGGAGGATTCAACAAAGAAGAAGCTGAGTTTCTTTGTTGGGTTTGAGTTATATTTAGAATTGGCAGTGGTAATTAGATCGAATTTGTAACTCAGAAGTTAGGGTTTTTGCCGATTAATGAATAGAAGAACATAGGTTGTTGTTGGTTCAAATCCGGAATGAAGAATTGGTGAATAATGTCTTGGTGTGAAGAATTGAACTCCAGGGATCGATGATGGTTGTTTTTAGAAGATGGGTTAAGAAGGGGTAAGGTCTAATCGTGTGCAACTTGGATCGAGAACCAGAGATGAAGAAGGAGCTAACACTGAAGTTAGGGTTTTGGAGGTGGAGTTCTTGTTGTTGAAATGAGAAGAAGAACAAAAAGGGGAATCTGTAATGGATGAAGGTTGAACTGAGATTGAGTCTGAGATGCAATGGATGCAGTTAAGATAGTGGTGTTTGTTGTGTGGAGTTGGTCTTGAGCTGGTGGTGATAGGTTGGAGGAATCTGAAGCTACCGATAGAGTTGGTTATAGGTGTTAGGCTTGTGAGTTCATGGAAGGATGGAGTTGCGAGGTGGAAGCCGAGGAGAAGAATCGAGATGGGGTTGGTTCTCGGCTATGGTATTTGGGCGTGACTAGAATGTATAGGTTTACGGGATCTGGTGGAATTATGCGGCTGCGAGGATGTTATGAGCTGAATTGAGCTGGAATTGCAGGTAATGGCGGTGGTGGTAATGTGAACTATGGCAGAGATGAGCGAATGCTCGGCAGTGTAGATGAATGTTAGGTTTAACGGGTTATGAAGCATGGCTTTGTATGGGTGTTGTGCGCGGATGAAGGGGTATTGCGGGTGGAAGCTTGTGTTGGATTTTGAGACGAGTTGGATGTGCTTGGATCGTGAGATTGCAAGACATGGTTGCACTTGAGCGGAGTTGCGAGTGGTTGAATTGGCGGGGACATGGATCTTTGCAATGAGCAAAGAATGTTGTAATGAATGGGATTGTGATGATGTTAGATGGAGGTCTTGCTGGTGCTGGCTGTCAAAGTTATGTGTTGAGATGCGGGAGTGGGGTCTTAAGAGGTGATGATCTTTGTATAGATGTATGCTTAGGAATTTGTGAGTGGTAAGAAATTGCGGTTCGAGTGTTTAGGTTGCGGCATTTGTGACGACTCGGGGGTTATGAAGTTGCGGAAGAATTTTTGTGACAACACACTTGGAGTTGTAAGTGAGCTGAGAATGGTTGTGGTTCGAACTAGAGTAACGAGAATGAGTGCAAGCGAGAATTACAAGATTTGCGGTGGATACATGCAAGACGAGAAATGGAATAGAAGATGAATGCTAATTGGTACAATCGCGAGTTGGGAATGGATATTTGATGTTGTTCTTGCCATGGAAATAAAATGGCTTTTGTGTGAATCGCAAATGGAAGAGCCAAGATGGCTGCAAAATAATGCACAGCCAAGATGGTAGCCAAGGCTGTGATGCACAATGATTGTCTTTGCATAAGTTCAGTCGTGCAATGGGTTGTCGATTCTTTCGGCTCGACTCGGGGTGACAAGACTACGACTCACATGACCAGTTTGACTCGGTGACTTGGTGAGTTGGCTTTGACCGATTTTAATCGTTGACCGGTGACCGGGTGGAGTTAGCCGGTCACCTGAGCTACGTTCCGACTACTCTTAGGACAACTTAGGCATGACACCAATTTTACGCGACATATTTTGGTATAATTTCTACATGGGTTTTTCTCACATATGGGCTTGGTGGATCTTCATCTAATGGACTTTTGAAGACTAGACCTAATTTTGGAACAAGAGAGCTATAAAAGGAAGACTTCTATAATTTTGTATCACGTTTTATTCTTGGGCGGGAGGGAGCCGCTTTTGTTTACGCTACTAGGGTTTGCTTTTGTTCATATTCTTCTATTCAATTAATATTTTTATGATGAACTCCATAGCTATGAGTAGCTAATTTAATATTATTGGTTAAGGATGTAGTCATATTTCTACAACTTGTGCTTGTGTTATGTATTAGTTTTCTCTCTTGATTATCGCTCACATCTCTCTTTGTTTTAATAATCACATGATTGATGTATTGTGATAGGACTTAGATGTTTGGTTTGTTAAGTGGCCAATTAATTGAACTTGCATCCTTTTCCATAGCTATTTTAGGGTTTTTCATCGAGCGATAACCCTGGATACAAGTAGCATGATATGTTTACGGTTTGTAGTGATACACTCTCGTAATCATATGTAGAGTTTGACCATTGTCCGAATTGTTATGCGCAATGTACGACAATTGCATTGATTAGCATATTTATGAAACTTAATGCTCCTAAGAATTGAACTTAATTAGCGCAAGGAGTTAGGTTATTCTTTAGGTAGAATTCATATACGCAGCTCTAATGTGTGTGTTGTTGAACTAAGGAAATTAATAGATTATCTTGCTCTTTTGATTCTCTAGGATTTTGATAATAAAAGAGATTAAATTGTAATTCTAATCATGCATGCAAGCACATATTTAAGATTGAAGATGAATTCCTTAACCAATATCTTTCTCTCATTGATTATATTTTCCAATTTACTTTGCTTTTTATTTACTTCTATTGTTTGCTTAAAATCAGAAATCCCCTCAATTGGTTACTTTAAGAAATTGAATACATAATAACTACAATTGCCTCTCTGTGGAAACGAATTCTTTCTTATCATATACTTTAGGAAAGTGAAATTAATTTTGACGCATACGACAGCGATCATCTATACTAGCAGGCATGCTGTCTAGGAGCATTAATTATTTATTTATTGAGAGATATGAGCTTGTTGAAGCTTCATACTTCTTTTATATAGTCAGGGGAAAACATTGTTGCATTAGAAGATGTTATTGCTCTATACTAGCAGGCAAGCTGTCTAGGAGCCGTCCAATCTATATATAAATAATTCGAAATTGCTCAAGTATTTATGAGATATGTCGTTGCCTCGCTGAGAGACTGCACACCCACATATACTCTGAGAGATAATATTCTCGGTCAGAGATTCTTGTGGCACGAGCTTTCATGCTTTCGACGAGAGACATGAGTCTCAATACTCATATGATTGCTGGATCAGGAGTACGTACAATTATGATTTTGCGATTTTAGCCTTTGTTGAAAATCCACCATCTATAGAGTTGAAGGACTTTAGGCTTTATTAGTTTGGGGGAATATTATCTATATACCCCTACTATGGTGGCCCTTGCAAAAATACCCTTATGAACTTTACAAATACCCCTAAGATTAACACATTACTAAAATACCCTCTTTTGTATAGTGTAATACAAACCACTGCCACTAACTACTATTTAAAAAAAGAAAAAAAAAAACCACCTCTACTGGCCACCACCACCACTGTCCAGCACCGCCAACAGCCACCACCACTGTCCACCAACCACCACCACCGACCACCACCGCCGTCGACCACCACCACCGCCAACCACCACTATCGCCCACCTCCACCGCCAACCACCACCGCCAACTACCACCGTCAACCACCACCGCCACCAATCAACACCACCGCCGTCAACCACCACCACGGACAACCAGCGCCACTGTCCATCCACCACCGCCACCAACCACCACCACCGTCGCCACCAATCACCACCAAAGAACCACCAATTCCACCACCACCATGTGGAGTAAACTTGATGAAGTTGTCTCCAAATATGAAGGCAACTAGCTCAAAGTTGTCTCCGAATCTCAAGCCAACTAGATATAGTTGTCTCCATATTTGAAAGCAACTTGAACAAGTTGCTTTCAAATATGGCGGCAACTAGCTCAAGTTGTCTCCACATATGGAAGCAACTCGGACAAGTTGTATCCAAAAGGAAGTATACGCAAAAAAATTAAACCTAGCGTGAGTCGAACACACATCATCTTACATGAAGTCAGGTGTGCTACCGTTGCACCACAGGTTCGTTAATGCAAAATGACATATCAAAATCACATCCAAATAGATATACTGCACCTACTGATGTATAAAACTACAAAGATGTTCATAGTCTGTAACACATACATACCTAGTAGTTTGCGCACATCCAACACAAGTTCATATTGTCTCCCGCAACCACGCCCGCCATAATTGCAACATCCACTACCATCACCACTACTGCTAACACACCAAACCACCTCCACTGTGACATCCACTACCACCAGCATTGCTGCAAACAAGAATAATTAAAAGCTCAACAACCCTGTACATTCACCTAATATCCTATAACAACAACTCAACACAACTTAATCTCCACATCAACTGGCTATAACGACAACTCAACACAACCGTGTGTTGCCATTGCACCACAGATTCGTCACAACTACTTTAAGATATACGTATAAGATAACATAACCAAGTTGAAATGGACCCAAAAACATAACCAAGTTGCCTCCGAACTAGAATCAACTAGCTTAAGTTGCCTCCAAAAGTGAAAGCAACTTTCTCAAGTTGCCTCCAAATATGAAATCAACTAGCTCAAGTTGCCTCCAAATTTGAAAGCAACTTTCTCAAGTTGCCCCCAAGTCTAGAGTCCAAACTTTCTCAAGTTGCTCTGTCTCGAATGAATAGGCTGGAAAACTCAGTTTTGACACATCCTAATGCAACTCGGCTACCCTCTCTCAGATTATGGACATCAACAACACCTACACCTCATGCCTGCAACTTGAGATAAAACCACCACCTACAGCAAACTCAGTCATCTCAAATGTTGTAATCCACCAGACCCT
This sequence comes from Papaver armeniacum, assembly GCA_023531295.1. Classification (NCBI taxonomy): domain Eukaryota; kingdom Viridiplantae; phylum Streptophyta; class Magnoliopsida; order Ranunculales; family Papaveraceae; genus Papaver; species Papaver armeniacum. The sequence goes on from JAJJWW010004572.1 coordinate 651,520, forward strand.
TATGATATCCAAACACAACATCAACTTGTACCACCAGGCCCATTCGGATTCCTCCATTCCTACACCATTCAATCCCACTGCATTCGCCCTGCGAATTCTTGAGTCACAGCCGACCAGCGACTGCTTACTAGCCCCTTCACTGCATTGCTTCAGTTCAGCTGAGCCATTACCATTCAACCACCCGCAGCACAACCAATTCTCTCTAACCAACCCCTTGTCATAAACCATAGCAGCAATATCAACTTACACTACTGCCATTTAACCTTGTAACAACTCATTACCACAGTGCAGCTACAATCGCTTCTTCTTCACACTTTGCGAGCGAAACCACCAATTTCGGCTCACCACCTGCTATTTCATTACTTTTAAACACCATGAGTCAACAACATCAATCACCAACTCTCTTATCATGTAGCAACAACTCAACAACACAAGCATTGCATTTGTATTACTTGCAACTAGCTCCAGTTCATCTTTATATTTCATCTCGATGCAGCTGCACTATCTCGCACTTTGCCATCACACCAACCATTGCACTTTTAACCACCACACTTCACTTTAGCTGCAAATGCTTATACACATTCAGCTTCAATATCTTGCCAAACCATTTCACTAACATCTCACCCATTCACCTTTGCCTCGAGCCATGACTAGCTAAGAAGCGGCAACACCAAACACACGCAATCGTCTTTGTAGTTTTTCGCCAAAGACAACACCCACCAACCTGAATCTTGTAAGCGCATCTAATTAAGCCGTAAGAAACACCATCTTCTTTTGTAGCTCTTTCATGTCTCAATCTTCTCATGTCTGACCTTCTTGATCCCTGCATATCAACAACATACCAATAACATTACAAGCTTCAGTTGCAACCTTCCCTGATCTCCACCAGTGCCTTAATGCCACCAGTTAATGGCTTCACCTCAGACAACAACTTCAGTTCCCTTGTTCTGCAATCAATAGTAACAGCTCCTGCAATACCAATCACCAGTTTAATACCACCACAAACTGCAATTGCCTAGCCACTGCATCAACAACACCAATGTCTTCTCTAGCTACTCATTGCACCTAGCCATTTCTTACATGTCTTTCTTCTCTCAAATCTAACCCATCAATAACAACTCCACAACGACAGCCACCACCGTGATCTATCCAATCATTTCAACCACCAACTTCATAGCATCACATTATTACCCTTTGATAAGACCACATTTTTTTATTTGCCAAACAATCGCTACAACATCTCCATAGCTATCTCGAAGCAACTCAAATCCATTTCTAATCCATTTAATCACCATCCAACAACACCAATTCCATATCAAATCAGCAGCAACTCCATGCCATTGAATCTCCTCCTCAACCACATTGTAATCTGTAGCTTCAATCCCATATGCAATTCCATTCTCAGTACTTCAGCCAAATCTTGACTCATTCTCAAATTCAGTCATTTACTTCACTGAGACAACCACCAACATTTCCTCTCTTTTCCTGATTTCAAGGGTTTGAAATCAAACCAAAGACAATATATTTGAATCACCCATCTTCTCATTCCTCAATTCACAAATCAAAATCAAATCCTTCTTTTATTAGTTCTCAATACATTGAGGAAAATCGATACTCTCTGTAATTCCTCCATAAACCCAATTAAATCAAACCCCTCTCTCAATTTTCAACATAAAGCCATAAACCCAACTTCTAACTCTAAATCACTCGAAAACCTAAATTTCTATCTCGATCGTTGGATCTTCAATTGACATTGAAATACCTCTTAAAATGAGAAGAATACGAACTGTAGATTGGTGACTGTGAAGTTCAATTCGAAGATTTGATTGATTCCATATGAAGAAATCTATTATCTCTCTCAAAATTTTATATCGTCTCTGAAAAATCTCCGTCTCACTCAAATGAACCTAAAATAAGTATGAACGATGGCAGAGATATGGCGACGTTGATAGTGGGTACTGACGGTGAAAAGCGGTCTTGATGGTGGTAGTGGTCTTTGGGTGATGGTGGAGGAGAGAAAAGTAGAGAGATAAAGAGATGGAGAAATCTCCGATCTCAAACGGTGTTGATGGTGGTAGTGGTTTTGATATTAATCTTTACAAGGTGATGGAGATGGAGATGATTCAGTTACGGTGTTGGTGTTGGTGGCGTTATCGGTGGCGATGGTGGAGATATCCATTGACTTTTCCGGGTGAGAAAGAAAAATATGAAGTATAAAATGTAAAGGTTAAAAATGGGATTATATGAATAATTTTTATGTTCATAATTTCAATTATGCCATTAGGGGTATATGTAAAGACATAAGGTTATTTGTGCTAAGCCCATGGATAGTAGGGGCATATATAACATTCCCACTTACTTTGGTTAGTACCATTTACAAAAAATTTGTTGGGGGAGACATACAAAATCTGAGCCACTATGCGAAATACGAAACCTACACAAGCAATGAAACATAAATTCGGAAATAACACAACTACGCAATATAAAATCAATCACAAAATACCGACAATTACGTGGAAAAACCCCTCCAAGGTGAAGGGTAAAAAACCACAGGCAAATCTTCCACTATAACAATAATGGGTTACATAAAATTCTCCCAATTTGGGGATAACAACAACTTCAAGGTGCATATAGCACTTGGATACCTATTTGCCTAATTACACTCACCCCTAAGGATGGATCAACAATTCATTTACCAATAAGATGAGATTCACTATCAATTTGACAATAGCAAGAGTAAGATTACTTACTACTAGATTTGAGCAAACCCTATAATTTCCCCTTTGAAGAGATGTGGAAATCGATCAATCAATCTTCACCACAATAACGAAACGACCCTTAACAAAGAACCCTTCTTCTTTCCTCTTCAAGATTAACCCACCAAAACGGTGGCTTCACTTTTCTTCCTCACTAACTCTCTTTCTTCACTGCCTCTCTTTCATTCTCACTCACTTGAGAAGATAACACCCTAGTGAAGAAAAGAAACATCTCCTTGTGCCTTTTCTTATAACCCAACATAGACTGATGCAATGTATATCCCCCTATTTAATAAGGGCACACCTGGACTGTTGGGGTCCATAAGACGTGATATCCCAACAATCTCCCCCTCACGACTTATGGAAAGGTACCCGTCACCACTAAACCTGCCCTGCTGCAGAAATAAACATGTTTGTACTTTGGTAGCGGCTTTGTCATCATATCAGACCCGTTATCATCTATATGTATCTTCTCAATATACAATACCTTCTCATCGAGAGCTTCTTGTATCCTTTGGTACCTAATATTGATGTGCTTGGACCTCAGTGAAAACTTGAATTCTTGGTGAGATGGATGACTCTCGGTGTCATCACGATAAACGATGAACCTTTGTTGCTTCACACGAGTTCTTTGACAAATCTATTCATCCATATCATATCCTTGCAACTCTCCATAGCTGCAATGTACTCTGCCTCTGTAGTAGACAATGCCACACATTTTTGTAACTTGGATTGCCAAGACACAGCTCCCCCTGCATAGGTAAATAAGTAACCCGATGTCGACTTGAGACTGTCTTGAGTACACCAAATCGAATCTATGTAACCAACTAACTCTGGTTTATCACCAAATCAAAAGTGTCATTCTCATCTAAAGATCAAACCTTTTTTTCATGGATTTCAACCACTTATGACTTTCAGGAACACTAAGAGATTCTTCATAAGACTCTGGTTCACCTGCATCTATGAGCATCATATACTCATGTGGTGTATACTTTGTTGAAGGTAATCTGGTCTCTTTGGATCTTCTTAACTCAACTTCGGTTGTTGTTGCACGTCTTGCTCAACATCACCCACTGGAACATATTCATGAGCTTCATCTTTATGATTGTGTTCTTCTTCTTCATTACCATTACCATCAACATCATCATCATGTTGTTCAAGAGAAGGAACAACTGGATTTGGGTCCAAGGTCATGTCATCTTGAAGCTTTTGCATTTCAATATTTTCAAAGCCTTCAATAGTCTGGTCTTCAAGGAATACTGCATCCCTACTTCTAATAACCTTCTTCTCAACTGGATCCCAAAATTTGTAACCAAACTTCTCTATCCCATAGCCTAGGATACACACTGCTTTGCTTTGTCATCAAGCTTTGATCTCTGATCTTTTGGGATATGAACAAATTCCCTGCAACCAAATACTCTCAAGTGATCATAAGTAGGCTCTTTGTCTCTCCATACCTTTTCTGCTACTTCTCCATCTAGTGGTCTTGAAGGAGATCGATTGATCAAGTACACATCAGTATTCATTACTTCACTACAGAAATACTTATGCAACTTCGAATGAGATAGCATGCACCTGATTCCTCAAGAATAGTGCGGTTCATCCTTTATGCAACACAATTATGTTATGGAGTCTTCGGTACTGAAAGTTCATGACGTATACCCATGCTCTTGCAATACACTTCAACTGGTCCAATGTACTCTCCCCCGTTGTCAGAATGAAGGCATTTCAAGGTTCAACCTGTTTCTCTTTCCACCATACTGTGAAACATCTTGAACACATGAACAACATCATCTTTGGCCTTGATTGCATATGACCAAACCTTCCTTGAAGCATCATCTATAAAAGTAACAAAATAAACAGCACCACCAAGTGTTTTGACCCTTAAAGGTCCACATACATCGAATGAACGAGATCAATAATACCTTAAGGTGTGCTTGGGTAAAGCTTTATGAAAAGAAACTCTAGTTTGTTTACCAACTAAACAATGAGTGCACTTACTCAATTGCATACCTTTGGCATTTGGCAAAACTTGTATTTCAGTGAGGATTTGAATTCCCTTCTCACTAAGATGACCAAGTCTTTTATGCCATGGCTTGGAGGTTGAATCTTGGTTAACAACATTCAACTCACCTTTAAACACCTTCACTTGTGTTTTGTACAATGTGCCACACTTCTTGCCTCTTGCAATAACCATGGAGCCTTTGCTTATCTTCCATTTTCCATCACCTAAGTGATTGTTGTACCCTTCATCATCTAACTCCTGGTGACATTAGATTCAAACTAAGATCTGGTACATGACGTCGCACATTTCTAAGAACCAATATGAAGCCAACACTGGTCTCAACCTTCACATTACCCATTCCCACAATCTTCGAAAAACCATTATTTCCCATTCTGACTGACCCAAAGTCACCATCCTTGTAGAAGGTAAATACATCTTCATGAGGAGTAGCATGATAAGATGCACCCGAATCAACTATCCATTCTGAATCAGAACCTGCAAAACTCATACATACATCATTACAATCGGAGAATGAAGTAATATCAATACTCGTTACCACAATTTAACATCATTGACTTGTCTGTCATTTACATTCCCTTTTCTTGGTTCTTGCTCTCGCTTCCTGCATTCATTTGAATAATCATCATTCTTACAACAATCCATGTTTTCTCTAGACTTTGATTGACTTCTTTACTTGTCATGGTCAAAAGCTTTGCCACAAGCATATTTCTGATCATATAACTCCTCTAACTTTTTCCACAAAGAATATGCTAGTTTCACACTAGACACATGACGAATAATATAATCATCAACCTATTGTAGAATGAAACTAACAACTTTATGATTAGCAACACTCCAAAATTTATTTTCTATCTTCTTAGGATTTACTCCCTTGTTTTCTATTGGACCATAGAGATCTTCACAATATAACCAATCTTCCATATTCGCCTTCCATATAACATAGTTCTCACTGGTCAAAATAACCATTCTATTACTAGTGCTAGCTTCCGTCATTGAACAAGATTATCTCAACCCAAAAGCTCTGATACCACTTGCTGGGGGAGACTTACAGAATCCGAGTCGCTATGCGAAATACGAAACCTACACAAGCAATGAAACACAAATGCGGAAATAACACAACTACGCAATATAGAAGCAATCACACAACGCCGACAATTACGTGGAAAAACCCCTCCAAGGTGAAGGGTAAAAAACCACGGGTAAATCTTCCACTATAACAATAATGGGTTGCACAAAATTCTCCCAATTTTGGGATAAAAACAACTTCAAGGTGCATATAGCACTTGGATACCTATTTGCCTAATTACACTCACCCCTAAGGATGGATCAACAATTCATTCACCAATAAGATGAGATTCCCTATCAATTTGACAATAACAAGAGTAAGATTACTTACTACTAGAGTTTAAGCAAACCCTAAAATTTTCCCTTTGAAGAGATGTGGAAATTGATCAATCAATCTTCACCACAATAGACAAACGACCCTTAACAAAGAATCTTCAAGATTAACCCAAAACTCACCAAAACGGTGGCTTCACTTTTTTTCCTCACTAACTCTCTATTGCCTCTCTTTCTATCACACTCACTTGAGAAGATAACACCCTAGTGAAGAAAAGAAACATCTCCTGATGCCTTTTCTTATAACCCAACATAGGCTGCTGCTATGTAGCTCCCTCTATTTGATAAGGGCACACCTGGATTGTTGGGGTCCATAAGACGTGATATCCCAACAATTTTATCTAAAGTTCTCTCAAAAATAGATTAGAAGTGGTAATACCAAATCTGATATCCCAATCTTAAGGTGCTTTTCTAGCTGAAAGACAAATTTTGGATAGTATATTGATTGCAAATGAACTTATTGATTCAAGAAAAAAAAGAAGGAAAAGTGTGCAAGTTGGATATGGAAAAAGCTTACGATCATGTTCTTTGTGTGTGTGTGTGTGTGTGTGTGGTGGTAGGGGGGGGGGGGCTGTCGACGGTGTTGTATGGAAGATGGGGTTCGGTTGGAAATGGTAAGATGGGTGCGTTGCTGCATCTCTACAACAAGGTTCTCAGTAACTATAAATGGAGCGACGAAAGGATTTTTCAAGGCATCTAGGGGGTTGCGGCAAGGAGACCCTCTCTCGTCGTTTTTATTCTTATTGGTGGCTGAAGTGTTTAACAAACTTATGACCATTGCGAAGGAAAAGGTTTTCTTAAAGGTTTTTATGTCAGAGAAAATGGTATGGAAATATCGCATCTTCAATTTGCCGACGATACGATTATTTTTTTAGATGCGAAGGTAGAAGAGGTGCAGAAACTTATGGAGGTTCTAGAGGGATTTAAGTCTATAACGAGTATGAAAGTTAAATTTCCAAGAGTTCCATGGTGGGTATTGAAATTCAGCAGGTCCATATTCAAGTATGCAATTTTAGCAAGGTGCGCGGTTGTCGAGTTACTTATTTCTTATCTTGGAATTCAATTGGGACTTTCACAAGGTTAATATCCGTTCGGAATATAATAATTAAGAATTTGACACTAAGACTAGCGCCGTGGAAGAGGAGATACCTATCGAAAGTTGGAATAGTTGTGCTCATCAATAACACATTAGCGGCCATCCATTTGTATTATTTATCCCTTTTTTTCAGATTCCTGCTTCAGTGGTGAAGAAGTTAGAGAGACTTATGCGCAAATTTCTTTGGGGAGATACGATAGATAAGAAAAGATTACATTGGAGGTCTTGGAAAAAAGTTAGTGTTCTGAAGAGTGGAGGCGGGTTGGGTATAAGGAATTTGAAGACCACCAACGATGCTTTGTTAACCAAATGGTTGTGGAGATACGAGAAGAGAAGTCTAGCTTATGGAGGAAATTGATTTATGAGAAATTTGGTGGTGATGAAGATGCTTGGATTCCTAAAGATTCAAAGATAACTTATGGGTGGGGGTTTTGGCGAGGTATTCTCAACCAGTCTGCCATCCTTAAAAACGGGTCAAAGATTTTAGTAGGAAAAGGTAATAAAACTAAATTTTGGGAGGATGTTTGGTGTCACGAAAAAACTCTTAAAGAGTTGTTTCCAAAACTATGGAAAGTGAGTAGGAAGAAAGAAGCTTTAGTTGAAGACGTGAATAATGGAAATGTAGAAATATCGTGTTGGAATATAGAACCTTGTAGAAGGATTAAAGAACTGGACATTCAACAGGTGGTGGAGTTCTCTATAATTTTAGACAATCAAGGGATGCTTGTTGTAAAACATAATCGCAAATGGATTTCTACCTCACAAGGTATGTTCTCGCCGTTCTTGTTATTCTTGGCTTATGCATGATCAAGGACGAACCACACCAACTAAGTTTCCTTATGAATACATATGGAATAAAACAATTCCTTCCAAAATTAGTTTTTTGGTTTGGGCAGCAACAAATAGAGTTGTTCCAACTCTTTCCATGCTATCGAGAAGAGAAATGACAGCATTATGCGATAACAATGAGGAGTAAGTGGAATACCTTTTCCTCCATTGTTCTTTCATTTAGCAGATTTGGGAACACTTTCTTCAATAGTTAGGCATTGCTTGGGTTCATTCGATCTCCGTTCCCGAGTTCTTATATATGGAAGTGGAAATTAAAGGTATCTATCAAGCCTCTTGTGTTTTTGAGATAATGTTTGCCGTTTGCTATATGGTGGGTGTGGTTGGAAAGGAATGATATTGTGATTACTAATAAACAAGTTAAAAAGATTTTAAACTCTCTTTTGTAGACATCAAAGTGTTGCTTCTTAGTTGGTCAATTAATGTCAATTCTTTTAAAAATATCAAGTTTGATGATTTCATTTTTGATTGAGCAAGTTTGTTTCGAGAGTAGTTTTTGATTGTAAGCTCTCTACGCACCTTGCCCGACTATTTTTGTATATTTTGATGGTGCTATCTTGGCACTCTTTCTTATTCATATCATCTTTGCCCTTTTCAAAAAAATTGGGGGATTTTGAAGGATAATAATACTAAGGTTTGGGATTTTATTTAGATCCAATGTCCAATAATGAAGAAACTTGGAATCTTGTTTTGATGGTTACATTGAGGTCAGTTTTATTCAATTTTGGATCTACTTTGTTTATATTTTATGAAGAACTAGAAATAACTCATGTTGTAACATCACTGGTTTGATCGTTTTTTCTATGTGTTAAAGAAAATATTTGTTGTGCAGCCACCTAATTATGAGACAGTTACATTTTGTATGTATCGAGAAGATCTAATGTCCACATATACACACTAAAATCAACCCCTCTACATGAACGAAAAAGCGATAACACGGCCCTTAACATATACATAAGATTGTATAAAGTTAAATTACAACTGACCAAAGAGACTTAGGTGGAAAATTCCCAACAACAACTATCTAAGACTATTCATGGTTGGATTACTAATTTTTTTGCATTATCTTTACTCCCAAATCAACCGGAAACTCACATAAAACACCAACAACCGCAAAGTATAATCCAACCATGATATCTTCATAACCATTCTAATTATCCCAATATATGCCACAAATAATAGACAAAGTTAATAAAATGCAATTATTACAAACCCTAAGTGAAAAAGCGAGGGTATAACAACCACACCCAATAATTCGTTCGGCAATCTGTATGGACTAACTCCAATATAAATCCGAGAGCACCAACTTAAAAAGCGAGTTCAATCAAGAATTATACTAAAGAGTTATATCTCAATTTCTCAATACAATATGCAATCGAACAGATAGAAATCTATGAGCTCGATTGATATGAGAAATAACTTGGACGGTTCCAAAGACCAATGCCCAAGTGCCAATCAAATAGTATCCAACAATAAAGGTCGGATTTATCAATTGATTGATCTACGCACAACCTGTGATATTTCAGTACTATATAAACAAATATAATGCGGAAAAGAAATAACACAGACACCAGAAGTTTTTTTTAATGAGGAAACCGAAAATGCAAAAGAACCTTGGGACCTAGTCCAGATTTGAACACAATACTGTGTTAAGCCAATACAGACACTAGCCTACTTTAAGTTAATTTCGAACTAGAATGTAGCTGAGCCCTAACCAAGTCTCACACAGATTAAGGTACAGTCACGTTCCTTATGCCTCTTGGACCACGTCGGATTCTGCATACTTGATTCCCTTAGATGATCTCACCCACAACTAAGAGTTGCTACGACCCAAAGTCGAAGACTTATAAACAAATATGTCTTCAACAGATAAGTCTATTCTGATAGATAAATCTGTCTCCCAAAGAAGTACTTATGAAGTTTTGTTCCGTCTTTTGATAGATCAAGGTGAACAGGAACCAATTGATAATCCGGTCTAATACTCCCGAAGAGCAGCTTAGAAATATCGGTCACCTCACAATAACTTAACTATACGGTAGTAGAAGAAGTTATTGTGGAATCACAAAGAATGAGACAAAGAGCTTTGTGATTACTTTTTATATCTTACCTATCAGAGATAAATCTCGAGCAAATCTTAGAGAAGATAAAACTCAATACGGTAGAACAAGTAAGATCAGAACACGTAACTACAGAGAAAATAGTTGGGTCTAGCTTCACGAATCCTAAATGAAGTCTTCAAGTCGTTAACCTATAATGGTTTTGGAAAAACCTCGGTTAAAGGAGAATCGACTCTAGTCGCAATTAGGACACATAAAAGTGTCGGGATTAGGTTTTCCAGTTGCTAGAGTTCTCCCTTATATAGTCTTTCAAATCAGGGTTTGTTTTCAATCAAACTAATATAGATTAGTAACAAAGCATTCAATATTTAACGTTAGATGAAAACCTGATAAGATTCAAGATAAGTCTTCTTAAAACCAAAGCAATATCTCTCCACTGTTAGATGGTCTTAGCTTGTTACACACATATGAAATATACCTTCATTTAGATATGGGTAACCAAATGCGTGTATATTGAGTTGACTCAATAATAGCTAACCAAAGTTAGCCATATGAAAACTTTTGTCTTAACCACATTCATCTAACACTTCTAGATCAACTTTGATGATCAATTAATCATGATATATAATCAAATGAATCTAATTGTGCTTCAAATAGAGTTGTTCAATTATTCACTATTTCACAGAAATATATATGAACTAATTGAATCAAAATCGGATTGATTCATGAGAATAAATTCATGAACATTAAGCCACGGTTCGCAAAGATTGCATTCCTTAATTCATAAATATATTTATTCATGAGTATGAAAACATGCTTAACCGATTTTAGAACTTTAACCACTAAGTTTGCAAACAGGTATGCAAACTATAGCTTCTGGAATTTGGTCTTGTCCAGCAGTTCGCAAATGGGTATGCATACTGTTGTGCCGGACCTTAAATCAGGTAGAACCGTTCGCATACTGGTATGCAAACTTGGTTCCCGGACTTAAACAATTAAAACCCTTCGCATACTAGGTATACAAACAAGGTTCCCGGACCTAAATGATACCAAACCAGTTTGCATATTAGGTATGCATATTGTAATGTATCCAGACAAAGGTTTTTGTTCTAACCACCCATTTCAATCATTGAAACATCCATAGAAGACGGCAATAGCTGTCTCACACAAACTATTAGCTTATAAGTAATTTTCAAGTGATCGAATGATCAATACAAAACTTTTCGAGTCAACATCAAGTTATTGTCTCACACAATCATGTAAGATGTTTCAAGGCAATTTTCACATAATCATCTTTTGACTTATTATTCAGTTTCCAACAAATAAATTCTTTCCAACTAAACTCGTCAAGAATATGATGAACGTAGCTATAGAAAAAAGCTTTCAACAAATATTTCGAGAAATAGATAACCGAGTTAAACTCAGATCGAAATATCAAATGTGTATACTATAAAAGTATATATAGTTATACGACTTAGTCTCATTAGGAGATAGAATAGAATAGACTTATGAGTGATAGATAAGTTTTAGTCTCCACATACCTTTTGTTGATGAAGTTCCTCCAAACTCTCCTTAGTAGATCTTCGTCTTCAGTTGATGGATGCCGTGAAGTCTAAATCTCAACTACACATTCTATCCTAATCCGAGACATAGCTATATATAATTAGACTAGAAATCAAGACTTATAGTTTTGATCAACAAAACTTGACAAACAAGCTTGAGATAGCAACGGTTGCGAGTTCGACCGAGAAATGCTCTAAAAATATCCCCCTTTGTCAATTTTAGTGACAAAACTATCAATACATATGAATTACAAAATAAATAAACTTTGTAGATTCTCATTCATCATGCTTGAATTCCTTGGTTCTTCAACATTCCTTGAATTCTTCGCCATTCCAAGTACTCCAGTGATTCTGAACGTGTTTAACTCAGCATCATTGTTGTTGAATATCTGTAGCCATAACAATAAGAAAACATATGAAAAAATATGTTCTCAATCATTGTTATACATTGTCATAGTATTATTACACAACATCAAAGTCCAATTGTATCACAACTTTGACAATAATACTACGGTGATATGTATCACTCCCCCTTAGTCAATACTTCCATCTCACAATGAAAACCACTTCCCTTTACATAATGATCCGTAAACCATATGTATGTAGTGTGCACTAGCAAATAATTCTCCCCATTTTTGTCAATATAAATTGGCAAAGGTACGAAAATTTCTCATAATGAAATTCTCAGAAAGATAATTCATGACTAAAAGAGAACATATCAACTTTGTTTCGATGATTTCACATAGTCGAAACTTAGTGTATTCATTAATGAGTTTATGAAGATACAAGATAACTCCTACAATATTCCACAGCCGCACTCCCCACAAAGATTTGGCAATTAAGCGCAAGTTCAATTAAGAACTCTCCCCAATAAAATGTCATTCCCGAAAGAAGAACAAGAGCGACCTTACTTTTACAAGAAAAGAAGGATTTCTTTGGACATTACATGAAACATGAATTTGTATCCAAAAAACTAGAATAAATTAATCACAAGAAAATCTTATAGATTAATTTAGTCGGAAATGCTCAACATGAGAAAACTTACGGAGCATACAGTACTTTCACATAAGAGTGGATCAGGAAAAGATCAATACTACGGAATATCAAAAGTTCATTCTATCTTTTATCAATATTTTCATAAAGACATAATATATTTAACTTTTGACATATACGAGATAATCATAGTTCACGGACGTAAACACACATATCCCATAAAATATTTTTTTTGCAAATATATAAAACCAGTAAAGATTAATACTGGAAAATCATCTTCCAAATAACTTAGAATTTAAATAAATAAAAATAAAACATTGCAAGATGACAAACGTTGGCAAAAACTATGTGTAATCATAATATTTGCTATTCCAAACCCTAGTTATCCTTCTTAAACACAAGAATAAATTCTCATAAGAAGTTTTCTAGACATTAAGATTCTTGAAAAATTCTTTATCGTCCCCGAACTCCTTGTCGTCAACAAACATTGGAACATAAGGTTCATGAAGAAAGGAGTCAATTCCAACAAAACTTCTTGATTGATGCCGAACCAGGGCCTTCTGAATTTCAAGAGATCTTAGAACAATAGCCTTTATTTATTGCATCTCCATTCTTGTTTCTTTCAACTCTTCAAGAACACCAGAAAACTTCTGAAGATTTGATAGGTTAGCCCTTGGTTTCTTCGTATTCTCCCTCTCTCTTTTTTTCAAAGTTGTAGATGAATGAGATTTACCTTTTTCCTTCATGATTGATGGCTTAACAATCATGTTAACATCTTTTCTATCAGAAGATATATGCTTGGAGTCTCCATTCAAATATGGGATTGTGAGACAACTACACCAAACTAGCTCCATAAGCAATCTTTTGATAAAAAGAGTTTTCGGGAAAGGAAAAAGGAGTGTAGGGTTACGGAACCTATATACAGAGTAAGTAGGATTCACGTACGAACAACTCTCAACCCTAAAAAAGGTAGAATTTTTGATTTTAACCCTCTTTTAATGATCAAACAGGGTAAACCTTTTCACTACCATTTGAGGATATGAAAAGATCAACATAATTCCAGAAAACCAAAAATAAAAAAATAAAATGTTCTTTTCCTAAAACCCGATTGTGCATAACTCTTGTCTCTTTGAATTCGGGAACATGAGACAAGATGAACTTTCAACACAATTAGCCTGTGTTAGGGTGAACGATAATTAGTTCACTATGTGATTCTTATATGGAATTCTCAGTTCCCTTTTCCATAGATCGTTTAGACCTAGTTTTTTTCTGTAGAGGTCTAAATTTTTCTTTAGAAATTAACTTCTTCGGAGATGAGTTAAGTTACCTCTAATGGATTCGACTTCAGAACAAATTTAATTTTGTTTGCTAATCGACTTTCTCTCCGTTAAAGTTTGTTGACATATCTTATTTTATGTTTGTACTTGAAACAATCTGAGAGTTCATGAACCTTAAAAGTACAATAAGAACATGTCAATATGGAGGACGGTTCAGGTACCATAGCCGAGCATGCTGCTAAAAAAATTGAAGTACATGAAACATGTGAGATAGAATTTCAATAAATAGTGTAAAATCCATTTTATCCTCCAAAGTGGTCGAAGAGGTTTCTCCAGGAAGAATATCAAGATTGATGTATGTATTGATACAATTATCAAAGTTAATATTTTCGTCAAGGAGTGCAACACTTGATTTTTCATCTTCATTTGAATCATAGTGATCAGACATTTCATCAAAAGTTGTAGCAAGACCTTTATTTCTAGTATGACATATCCTCATCATCAGTGTCAACAATGTCCCTGTTTTTAGGAGGGGCACGATCATGAGGTTTACCTGATGATCTGGGTTTATCTCTGGTGAACCGTTTACTTATCTTCAAAAGAAGATCTCTAAAATGTCTTGTGATAAGAAAGACTGAATTATCAAGATCTCTAAAATGTCTTGTGATAAGAAAGACTGAATCAGTCTCAATAGGATCATCCACAGAGTTTCCAATTGGCTAGTGTTCTTTTGTGCTTTGAAAGCACGGTCCTTTCCAAACTTGGATATATGCTCATGATCAAAGATCTTTAACTTCCCAACAAGAGTATTTCTGGAAAGTGTATCAAAGTTATTTCCCTCAACGATGGCATGTTTCTTAGAATCGTATCTAGCTGGTAGAGACCTGAGAATTTTTATCACAATGTCCTTTTCAGGAATAGTCTTACCCAATGAAAAAATATGCATTAAAAATTTCATACACTTTATGATTAAACTCATCAAATGAATATTCATTAGCCATACAAAGGTTTTCCCAATCAAAATTTAGGTTTTGAAACCTAGCTTCCTTTTCAGAGGTATTCCCTTCAACTACGATTTCTAAGATATCCCAGACATCTTTAGACCAAGTGCACGTAGTCACATGGTGCTGAAGATCTAGAGTAGTGGCATGGATGATAGCATTCAATTTGTCAGAATTTTGCTTTGCAGCAAGAATATTGACAGTCTCATACACACCAATATCCTTTGGAACAATTACACCATTTATTGTAACCATTGGAGGATTATAGCCATTAACAACACGAACCCATGATTGAAATCACGCGCTTGAGGAATGACATGAATAGAAATTTTACACCATAAGTAATTCGAGCCATAAAAGACTGACGGTATGCTTATAGAGATAACATTTCTGTCCATAGAGTCAGATTACTACAAACACAGACTTACGAGGTTTTTAACGTGCTTGCCTGCTCTGATACCAATTTAAAGGTGGGGGTATAATAACCACACCCAATAATTCGTTCGACTATCTGAATGGACTAACTCCAATATAATTCCAAGAGCACCAACTTAAAAATCGAGCTCAATCAATGAATATGCCAAAGACTTATGTCTCAATTTCTCAATACAATCTGCAATCGAACAGCTGGAAATATGTGAGCACGATTGATATGAGAAATAACTTGGACGGTACAAAATACCAATGCCCAAGTGCCAATCAATTACTAACCAACAATCAAGGTTAGATTTACCAATTGATTGATTTACGCATAACCTGTTATATTTCAGTTATATAAACAAATATAATTGAAAAGAAATAACACAGAAACCAGAAGTTTTGTTAACGAGGAAACCTCAAATGCAGGAAAAACCTAGGAACATAGTCAATATTTGAACACCACACTGTATTAGCCGCTACAGACACTAGCCTATTCCAAGTTAACTTCGGACTGGAATGTAGTTGAGCCCTAACCAATCTCACATTGATCAAGTTACAATTGCGTTCCTTACGTCTCTGAATCCCAGCAGGACTCTACGCACTTGAATCCCTTGGCTGATCTCACCCACAACTAAGAGTTGCTACGACCCAAAGTCGAAGACTTGATAAACCAATCTGTCTCACATAGAAAAGTCTATTGAATGGATAAATATGTCTCCCACAGAAATACCTATGAGTTTTGTTTCGTCTTTTGATAAATCAACGTGAACAAGAACCAATTGATAATCTGGTCTTATACTCCCGAAGAGCAGCCTAGTAATATCAATCACCTCACAATAATCTTAATTGTATGGTAGCGAAACAAGTTATTGTGGAATCACAAACGATGAGACGAAGATATTTGTGACTACTTTTTATCTTGCCTATCAGAGATTAAATCTCGAGCAAATCTTAAAGAAGATAATACTCAATATGATAGCAAATAGCAAGATCATAACATACAACTACAGAGAAAATAGTTGGGTCTGGCTTCACGAATCTCAAATGAAGTCTTCAAGTCATTAACCTATAATGGTTTTGGAAAAACCTAGGTTAAATTAAGGAGAATCGACTCTAGTCTCAATTAGGACACATGAAAGTGCCGGGATTAGGTTTTCCAGTTGTTAGAGTTCTCCCTAATATAGTCTTTCAAATCAGGGTTTGCTTTCAATCAAAGATAAAATAGCTTAGTAACAAAGCATTCAATATTCACCGTTAGATGAAAACCTGATTTAAGATTCAAGCTAAGTCTGCTTAAAACAAAAGCAATATCTCTTCACCGTTAGATGGTCTTAGCTTTTTATACACAAATAAAATATACCTTCGTTTAGATATGGGTAACCGTACCTAAACGTGTATATTGAGTTGGCTCAATAATAGTTAACGAATTTAGCCATATGAACACTTTTTCTTAACCACATTCAAATGAATCTAATTATGCTTCAAATAGAGTTGTTCTATTGTTCACTATTTCACAGAAATATATATGAATCAGTTGAATCAAAAGCGGATCGATTCATGAACATTAAACCACGGTTTGCAAAGATTGCATTCCTTAATTCATAAATGTATTTGTTCATGAGTATGAAAACATACTTAAACCGATTTTAGAACTTTAATCACTAAGTTTGCAAAACAGGTACGCAAACTATAGTTTTCGACTTTGGTCTTGTCCAGCAGTTTGAAAACAGGTATGCATCTTTTTTTGTCCCGGACCTTAACTCGGAGTAGAACCGTTCGCATACTTGGTATGCAAACTTGGTTCCCGGACTTTAACAGTTAAAAACGTTCAAATACTACATATGCAAACAAGGTTCCCGGACCTGAATCATACCAAAGCAGTTTGCATACTATGTACGCATACTTTGCTGTATCCAGACATAGTTTTTTGTTCTGAACTCCAATTTCAATTATTGAAACATCCTTAGAAGATGATTATAGCTGTCTCACACAAACTATTAGCTTATAATTAATTTTCAAGTGATCGAATGATCAATACGAAACTTTTCGAGTCGACATCAAATGACCGTCTCACACAAATCATGTAAGACGTTTCAAGGCAATTTTCACATGATCATGAGTTTAATATTATTATATTTTTTTTATATCATTGT
Source organism: Papaver armeniacum (assembly GCA_023531295.1). Classification (NCBI taxonomy): domain Eukaryota; kingdom Viridiplantae; phylum Streptophyta; class Magnoliopsida; order Ranunculales; family Papaveraceae; genus Papaver; species Papaver armeniacum. Next base: position 669,105 of record JAJJWW010004572.1, read on the forward strand.
TGGAGTTAAATAGATAAAGTCTTTGAGATTATTTTTTTTTTTTTGCAGGATTTTAAAAGTTTTCTTTTCCACTTGATTGATAAAGAAAATTCTTTACAGATATATACATCATGCTTTGTAACTGCGAATTCCCAAGAACAAAGAATAGCCTTAAATATTTTGTATCACTTTTACCATTAATTTGTATTAATTGGGTTTCCACTCATATTTTTTTTTTTAGCATTTAGTTATGAGTGGAAATCCAATTAATGCAAATTCATAATGAGGAGAGGTTACAAATCATATGACCGTCTGATGTCTATTCCTAAGATGAGACTGGGATGGTTAGATCATCCGTTTGTCTCTCAAAATATTATCCGACCGTCGGTTGCTAAAAAAACCCCTTCTGTTTTGTATTATAGATTACACCTTTTTTTACTGTAAAGTCATTTCCTTGAATTTTTATGAACAACAACATTTAAAAGATTAGACTTGGTAACCGTGAGTTAGGTCTATGCTAGAAGTCATCTGTTGTCACTCAGCTCTATCCAGATACCACTGAAGTTTTATGAGAATTGTAAGAAAAATTTGTGTATGCAAGTGACTATACTTATGTGGTCTGCACCTATAAAACTATGTTTTTCTTACTACAATTACCTGTTTGAGGGTAAAAAATGATTCTGCTATTTTTGGTAAATTGGGTGTGTTGATGAGATTAAAGCCCTAAACAAATGCACTGCACATGAGTACTTTTATATTCGAGAGATTAAATCTGTAAGACTCTGGCCTAAACCAAGAAATGGCCGTTCCAGATTCAATTTGGTCACAAAGTGAAGGAGAAGGGGTCGATCTTATGGAGAGAAGCGAAAAAGGTGTTTGAGATCAAAATGTTGAATTATGAAGGTGTGGCTGTTTTATGACTTGCATCAGAATGTGGAACTGGCTTGCAGAATGTAAGCTATCAGTTCTTGGTGCTTTCTGGATACTGTGTTGATAACACTTGTTGTGTTGAAATAGGTTGAAATCCTATTTATAAAAGTCATTGATCGCATGCCCCGATCTTGTAGGAAGTGGAGGTGATTAAGCAGTGGAGAAGTGGGGTTGTGTAAAGAGTGGTGATCTCCACGTTTCCATTATGAGGGAGAACTTATCACACTTTCGCCCACTACTCCCATTGTTGTTAACCGTCCGTCTTTCCTGACACTTTCTCGTAATGGGCGCGTTGCACGCCGCACGCTGTAAACCGCCATACCAATACCCCAGTGAGTATCCACCAGTTTGTGACATGTTTGATGTCTCAAATAAATGGGTCAAGTCGTGGGACTTGCCGCTGAAAGCAGCACATAGTGCTTTAGGTTAAATAACTAAGTTATTTGTGAAGCCGATATTCATGAAATATCGTATTATTCTATGCACGTAAAGCATCGATTTTAAACAAACAACTCCAAATAATCGATGTGCTTGGAGCATCGTTGTTTTAGAGCTCGATCGAATCAGTCACGGAGAGCGTCTCAAAAGGAGCACGACCGCCCTTTTTCAGGGAGTTGGTGGGTGCTATGCACGCATCCCAATGAGTGATCGATCACTTCCTATAGGAGAGTGGCGACTGGTAGCCATTCTAAAATCCAATCGGTCGATCCAAGTTAAATCTGGACCGCTTAAATCGGCTAGCCAAGTTGAGTGGCCGAGACGATTTTCGGCAGTTAATGACTGTTATTGAAGCAGCATGAAGGACTATCTTTGGGTGATCGTTTGGTATCACGCGGGAGAGCTATAGCTAGGCCGATCGCTCCTTGCAGGAGGAGGGTGGTCGGTGATCATAGCGGCATCTCATCGATCATCTAGTATCCAATCTAAGCCGTCCGACCAAGCAGGCGAAGTTGGACGGACGAGATGGATTTGTGGGTCGTTGTTTTAGGGTTTGGGCATTGTGCGACCAACCCTAGTTTGGCTAATCGATTTAACGCGTTGGGCGCTAGTTTGAGTAGGCCGATCGGCCATGTGTGAAGACGAGCCGCTAGTGAGTATGTTGACATCTCCTGGGTCATATAAACTCAGATCTAAGCCACTCGATTCGGCTGGCGAAGATGAGTGGTCACGATCAATTTGTGACATAAGTGTGTTCCCGCAAAGCTTTTTTTAGGGTTTTCGAACAGCGTTCACCCTACTTTGGGCTGGCGATTTGATGCGATTTGGTCTTGCTATGAGCAAGTCGACCGACCACGTGTGGAGTTGGTTCGATGGTGAACGCGTTGGCATCTCCTTGATCGTTTGAAATGCGATCTTAGCCGTCCAAATAGGCTGGTGAAGTTGGACGGACATAATTGATTTGCGACAGTTGTTTAACGCCGCTTATTGAATTTATGGTTTTAAAGGCTGCGCGATCACCCTTTTTTGGGTGTGTGATTCAACGCGTTTCTGATTTGCAGTGGGCAGGTCGATCGACCAACAATGTAGTTAGGTCATTGGTGATCACACTAGTACCCTTTCGATCATTCGAGGGAAGATCTAAGTCATCCAACTTGGATGGCAAAGTTGGACGGATGTGATGCATTTGAAACCGCTTTGGTCGGTCTCAGCTCGTTTGAGCTCTTCTTAAACAGTGCGATCACCCATGTTAGGGTTGATCGTTCGAAGCGCTATGGATGTATTAGATGAAAATTGTTCGGCTAAGGAGTTAGTGGGCATTTGGTGGTCATCGTGATGATTGCCTAATTCCGTTAGGATCAGGCTAGGCCTATTGAATCGCGCGGCCAAATCGTGCGACTGTGATTATTTTTGAGGCTGATATTAACAGTCTAAATTTTCCTTAAGGAATTTAAGCGTATTCGATCGAGCTATCTTAAAAGCGCGTCGGTACAAAATTCTCTTTGTTCAGAGAGTGATGCAGCCTGTGTGAGTACCTTCATGCAGATCTCAATATTGGCACTTCGGGAGATTCATGCTACTCTATTTAGAGTGAACACTTAATCGTCATGTCATGTCAATAATGAGAGTTCGGATGGGAACATAGCATACACAAATACTAGGCAAGTCATGCATTAGTTGGTAATGCTGGCAAAAATAGAATTCACAAAACATTTGGGATTGCTAATACGCGCACCATTCTGAGTGAATTTCATATATATATATATATTGAATTGCTCAATGAGCGAGGAGGGTTTTTTGCACTCGTCACTCTTCAAATGGCTTTACCCATTGCAGGGTGACAACGCATTAAATACTGGTTTTACAATTATAGCCTTGAACTAAAAACCACCATCAACATTAAGTCCCCTGCTTAGCACGTAATAGTTACACTATTGCGGGGTAAGCACTAAATGGTGACAAATAAAGGTAAGAATTATGAGGCAAAGTTAAATGTTACCAGGAGAGATGGGTCGGCCTGTCCTTGGAACATGTCACGTTCAAGAGGTGTCCAGGTAAGCGTTCCCTTAGCATGATATCGGCTGGCCTCAGGTAGATTAGGCATATTGTTGGTTGGGATCTCAAACTGCATTCCGAGTTCCTTGTACATCTGAGTATCGTTCAAGAACCTGTCCAAGATTTTCTGGCTTATTCATGACGATATCATAATCTTCGACTTCTGATGTGGACAGGATCTGTCATGAGGAATATCCTTAAAAGGATGTTGAAGCAATTGAAACATCTCCCAAAGAGAACGTTGATGAAGCTTCCGAGAAGGGTCTTAAAGCGGCTCGAGAAGATGTTGAAGCAACTCCTTGAGAGGCCCCTAATGAAGGCGCCATTGGCCCTGGCGTTGATGACACTTTTTTTTGATGTTTAGTAGTCTGCGGTTAGAGCCAGGGCTTGATCGAATAATAATCCTTCATTCATGTTGCTTTTATGTTTCCAGTTGGATTAATGAATGAAATCTCCCGACTAAGAAATCCAAATTCTTAGAAATATCTCGCAATGTCTTGAAACTTTAGACATAGCTCTCCTCTGTAAGGTTAGAATAGAGCCTGTGTACATGATTCTGTAATCTGAGGTCTCTCATTCTTTTCTTTGATATTCCCCTTGTAGACTACATGCTTCTTGAAGACTTGTGGCGTGCCAGCTAGGTATGTAGAAGAATGGACGTTGTGCCGTGAATCTTTAAGAACTTCCTTCAAGCGACATCTTTTGAACCGTCTTCTGAATCTTGGATGGTTGTATAGAATGCGATGCGATGAGCGAGTCTCGATTACACTTGATTCGATGGAGTGACCTGGATACGTGAAAACATCTCCGATTTGTACTTTTGGAGTCTTTAATGCACATGTACGTCTTCATGTTGAGAACTTTTTGCGGCTCGTAAAGCTTCAACAGTGATGATGCTGATATTAGAAATAAGCCGGTCGAGGGACGTGAAGGCATCATGTGCTGGCAGTCCCCAGGTGTAATTCTCCCGAGCTTATTTTCTCTTGAAAGACGTACTTCCATTGCATTTGTTGGTAAGGTGTTGAAGCTGCTTCGGCCTCTGAAGAGAGCAAGCGAGCCGAGAGAGAATCTTTGAAAGCGGCTTCGGGAGACAATATTGAAGCGGCTTCTTCTGGGGAGAGTGTTGAAGCGGCTTCAGGAGAGAGCATTGAAGCGACTTCTTCTGGAGAGAGTATTGAAGCGACTTCAGGAGAGAGCGTGCGTTGAAGCGGCTTCTGGAGCGTGCATTGAAGCGGCTTCAAGAGAGAGCGTTGAAGCGTCTTCTTCTGGAGAGAGCGTTGAAGCGGCTCTGGAGCGTGCGTTGAAGCGACTTCTTCTGGAGAGAGCGTTGAAGCGGCTTCAGGAGAGAGCGTGCGTTGAAGTGGCTTCTGGAGTGTGCATTGAAGCGGATTCTGGAGAGAACTCCAGTGAGGGCTCCCTTAACCATTGATTTCGAAAAATGAGTTCTTCCAATTCTTCTGAGGCGATAGACATGGCATATGGGAAGACGACACACAAATAATGCTGACCGGCAAGTCGTGTTTTATCCTCATGGGAAAGAATACTGTTTATGTTGTAACATCTCAACGCATGCAATGCTCTCTTCCGGTAATTCGAAATAGGGGAGAGAACAATAATGGTTAAGGATTCGACCGACCTTCAGTTTGATTTTCCTTTGCAAATTACATGCTTCTTGATTGACCGTCTATCTTGTGTTGAAGAAGTCTTTGACAGTGAAGGGATTATCTGTCCGTAGTGGTTGTTGCTATGGTGAATCTCTAGCGAGAAACAACGATTATTGGCAGCAGCTGTGATCAGAAGAGACCGGTAGGGAGAGGAGTGGTAGCTACTTGTGCGAACTTGGAAGTCTTCATATAATGGTAGAGATCGTCTCGTTATTAGAGGGAGAAGCTGATGATAGAGTCGATAGCTTCCTTGATGTTTTCTCATGGAATGGAGAAGAGGGAGACAGTCCCCTGCCCACGAGTATCTGTTTATCTTTCAACTTGATAGATGCGCTGGGTTTCTGAAGAAATACTTTGGAATAGGGTTGGAGTTGAACCCAATATTGTTGAAGATCGTACGAGTTGCTGATCATGAGACCGTATTTGCGTCTACGTTGTGTTTCATAGACGTCCAGGCATACCGCTGGTATTTGACAATACGTCTGCTCTCTTGAGTATGTCGAATACTCAAGAGATCAGGCTAGGCCTATTGAATCGCGTGGCCAAATCGTGCGGCTGTGATTATTTTTGAGACTGATATTAACATTCTAGATTTTCCTTAAGGAATTTAAGCGTGTTCAATTGAGCTATCTTAAAAGCGCGTCGATACAAAATTCTCTTTGTTCAGAGAGTGATGCAGCCTGTGTGAGTACTTCCATGCAGATCTCAATACTGTCACTTCGGGAGATTCATGCTACTATGTTGAGAGTGAACACTTAATCGTCATGTCATGTCAATAATGAGAGTTAAATCTGGAACATAGCATATACAAATACTAGGCAAGTCATGCATTAGTTGGTAATGCTGGCAAAAATAGAATTCACAAAACATTTGGGATTGCTAATACGCGCACCATTCTGAGTGAATTTCATATATATATTGAACTGCTCAATGAGCAAGGAGGGTTTTTTGCACTCGTCGCTCTTCAAATGGCTTTACCCCTTGCATGGTGACAACGCATTAAATACTGGTTTTAAAATTATAGCCTTGAACTAAAAACCACCATCAACATTACCTTATACTATATGAGTTATGCGGAAGGCTAAAGAGGCGACAAAGGTGTGTTGGGTTATTTTTAGGATTGTCTTCGGAGAGTTAAATTGTACGTTACACAAACCGAAAAATCACGAATTCTTGTTAAAGTTTTCGATGATTAACAAGAGCTTCGATAAGGCCTTAAGCTCTTAGATTACTTCTAGAGAGTGAGAGTAAAATATTTGTGTCTCTTAATTTTGGTCGGTTGGATGAGGTTAAAAACTGTAACGAGTTCCTAACATGGTTGAGATTAGCGAATTTTCGACTCTATGTGTAGATATAAGGCTTCTTGGTCATTCAAGAATGTTGTTGAAGTTAGGTAGATTTATTAGTACTTCAGGTCACATTAAGATTATTTTATTATAACATTTGATTTTATAGACACTTAAATTAGGATCATTGAAATTCATGATAATCACGCAATGAATATGCAAGAGTAGTTTATACGGAATACCTGGTAGTGCTAATCTGTCATACGATATCGATCATCTTGGTAGCAGCGGTAATACCTTGTGGAGGTGATGGTTTTTCTCTCTTGACCTTAGACTAATGAGTAATTCCTTTAACACAATATTAATGGTTATTGTTTCCCTTTCATAGGTAGAGAGAGAAAACGAAACTCTATGATTTTAGGATTAGTTCTTTAGATCTCGAACGTCCATGAAGGAAGAGATAATTAGGAAATGACCCCTCACATAAACCATGGATTAGATATTTAGCAATATCCTTAATTTAACCATATTCTCACATGGGCCAATAAAGATAATAATCTTATAAGAATTTATCTTACATTCTCCCGCTGGTCCATGTGATAATCTATTAATAGTTAAATGCTGGAAACATAAGGAGCACGTAAATACTAAAGAATAACTTTACTGGTTAATGTAATACCTTGATGAATTAAACAATTCATGCGAGTCATAGCACATTGTCTTGTTATCAACATGTTTCCTTCCATGTACCACAACAAAAATAACTTATTCAACTTGGCAATTTGAGCATCATAATGGTCCAGTGTTGTCTTTAAGAAAGAAAATTTATGTTAACATTCATTCGTTCACATAAGTGTATACGATATATGGATACAAAAATAAATTTAGAAGTACATTATTAAGAGCTCAATCAATGTTCAAAATAAGCACATAAATTGGCTGAATTCAATAATCAATTACTCCCACAGACCTAGGATTTTAATATTTTCTTAAGAGGTCTTAAAAGGTAATTGTTCATTAAGTGCATTTGCGGATACAATTGTGCGTAAGTGATAAATGAACAACTATTGTTTTTGAATTGCTTGATTCACGTATATATACTCAAGGTTCATGTGTCTTGTTCCCTTTGTATCATATTGTGCTTTAATGTTGCGAATCTAAGACTATACATTTCAGCAATTTAGAGACAATACTTAAGTCTCTGAGTCTCGCACACATATATCAAATTATGGGACTTGTATTAATGGATTCTTCATTCATAGAATCCGCACATCCACCAGAATTAAAGTTTGAAAACCCATCAACTTTTATTGAGTTGGATAACTAATTGTAAGACATAATTCTTGATCGTTTTCCCGTAATATTTTTTTTTTTATAATTCATTAGGCATTTATCCAACATATCAACAACTTGTTATATGTTCCATATCAAAATTAATACTTAATGAAGATTATATTTATATAGGTTTACATGAGAACTTTAGTAATCCGCGTAATATGTGACTATCACATGGTAAGCTTCATTGATATCCTTTATTTCGAAAAATATGGAGATATGCATGGATCACTACTCGCAGGTAGTAAGTCTTAACATAAAATACCAAGAGTATGAACTTCTCCTACTGATCTTGAGTAACATTAATGTTTTTGTTGAATTTTAGGTATGCAATATTCGGGAAGCTTGCTTAGTGTCATACTTTGATTTGTTAAGTTTGCAAACTACGTGTTTATGTCTTTATAAGGCAAGGCCATCTTACTAACACGCTTACTTTTTTTTTTATATAATTCATCATTAATAAAGGATATTTTCACATTTAGTTAATGCAACTCTTAGGTACCGAGCTACAAATAACATTATTATAATTATGAATATGAATAAGTCTTTCTTTGACATGAGAGAAAAACTTATTTATAATTAATGCCTCATTTTTCCGTAGAATCTTTGGATACAGGTGTAGCTTTATATCGTTTAACATTGCCATTAAAGTCGTACTAGGTCTGAAAGACCCACTTACATACGACTGATTTGTGTCTTTCGAGCAATTAAACAATATCCCAGATTCGAGGTTCAACCATTTATTTTAGATCTCGTAGCAGCAATCCATTAATCAAAATTATTACACATAATAGCTTGTGAACTGAAAATGCATGGGTACCAAAATACACCACTAACTTTTTCTTAGGCAACCTGTATGGACTAAACTCAAATACAATTCCGAGAGTTATAACTTAATGAATCTCAATCAGGAATTATATGAAGAGTTTATATCTCTTACTCTCACAATCAATATGTATTCGGGACAAGCCCGTGAACCTAATTATACCGTGAGAGTTCTTGGACAATTCCAAATATCAATATCCAATATCAATCAAGTCGTATCCAACAATTGCGATGTACGTATCTACTTTGATTGATTTTATGTGCAACCTGTGATATTTCAATTATAAAGATAAACAATATAATTCGGAAAAAAAATATAACACAAACGCCAGAAATTTTGTTAATGAGGAAACCGCAAATACAGAAAAACCCCGGGACCTTGTCCAGATTTAAACACCAAAGCTGTATTAAGCCGCTACAGAGACTCTAACATACTATCAAAACTTGATGGAATGTAGTTGAGAATGAATCTACTGGTCACGGTTCGATTCTGATCGCGCTCCTTACGCCTCTTGAGTCTCGCAAGACTCCGTGAAATTGATTCCCTTAGCTGTCTTCCTTTACAGCTTAAGAGTTGCTTCAACTCAGTTGAAAACTTTAAACCAATCTCCATCCCACAGATAAGCCTATATGTGATTTCCGTTCTGATCAAAGGTCAAGGTGAGATAGGAAATCGATTACAATAGAAAAAGTTTAGCAAACCTCAAAATCCGATACTTATGACTCCTAAAGAGCAGCCTAGATTATTATTCACCTCACAAGTAATTCCTATTCCGATTTCAACAGAGAATCGTTTTTGAGGAATATACCTGTGGAATTACAAAGTAGGCAAAGAACTTGTGATTTCTATCTATCTCGCCTGTTGGAGCTAAAGGCTCAACAATCCGTAACAATATCAGGATACACGAACTATCAAGATAAAGATAGTTGGACCCAGCTTCACGAATCCTTAGGTGAAGTATTTTTAGTCGCTAAACCTAAAAAATGTTTAAAGGAGAGGACGACTCTAATTTACAACTATGACACACAATAATAGTGTCGGGGATTAAAAAATCCCAGTTGCTTGAGGTTCTCCTTATACAGACTTTCAAAACAAATGTTGTTTTAGATTTAAGCTAAAGTAGCTTTGGAATCAAGTAATCAATATCCACTGTTAGATGAATCTTTGATTTGTGATTAACACAACAAAATATACATTCTGGTTAGGATGGACCATAAACGAACCGTATACATTGACTTATTCATGAAAGATTAGCCGAAACTTGCCAGACGAACTATAAGCTTAATCATTTTCAGATAACACTTGAGTTGATTTCGAAAACTGGTCAACACCAAATTTTTTAATAATAAAAAAGTAATGAAATACAATGATGGCACCAGCGACTTAAGTTGAGTTCGAAAACTCGTCTGCATCAAATCTTTTAGCGATAAAAAATATTGAAACTTTTAACGATAAAAAAATATTGAAATACAGTGGTTACATTAGTGACTTCGATTGAATTTGAAAACTCGTCAATACCAAATCTTTTCCTGGGGTCTTTAGGGGCGACCCCAAAAGAATTAGGGGCGACACAAAACGACAAAAACTGTCATAATCGGTAGGTTATTTTCGGGGCGTTTTTTTTTAATCCCAAACTACCCTTTACAATCGGTAGATAACTATACAATCGGTAGTTAATAAACAATCGGGAGTAAATTTGGTTTGTATAACTTCCGAATATAAAGTAAAATCCTTTATCTTTTGAATTTTGACTATCCTATAATCGGTAGTAAATAAAGTTATTTTGACTCCCGATTAAAGTAGACCTTTGGCAAATATCCTACCATAATCGGTAGGGAATTTAGGTTATTTTCTCCCAAATATAGAGTAGCCCCAAAATGAGATTTTGCGAAAATCCTTTTTTTTGGAATTTTGGTTGAGCCTATAATCGGTAAGAAAGGAAGAGTTATCATGACTTAGATTATACGGTGGCTCTCTTTACAAATATCCTACCATAATCGGTAGTCAAAATAGTTCATATAACTAAGAATATAGAGTAGCCCCAAAATCGAGATTTTGCAAAAATCTTTTTTTTTTTTTTTGAAATTTTGGTTGAGCCTATAATCGGTAGTAAATGAAGTTATCCTAACTTCCGATTATCCTTGCTCTCTTTGCAAATATCCAACCATATTCGGTAGTCAAAATAGTTCATATAACTACCGAATATAGAGTAGCCCCAAAATCAAATTTTGCAAAAATCCTTTTTTTTGTTGGAATTTTGGTTGAGCCTATAATCGGTAAGAAAGGAAGAGTTATCATGACTTAGATTATACGGTGACTCTCTTTGCAAATATCCAACCATATTCGGTAGTCAAGATAGTTCATATAAATACCGAATATAGAGTAGCCCCAAAATCGATTTTGCAAAAATCCTCTTTGAAATTCAATTTTCGTAGAAAAAAAAATTCTACGAGACGCCATCTCGAACACACATGTAGGAGGAACTCGCCCGGACCCCAGACCCCCAGTATAGCGTCTGGCATTGTATTCATGCCGCACCGAGCTTTTTCAACCGCATTTGCATTGGTTGAGGTATCGACTTAGAAATATAGAGTTGCCCCAAAATGAGATTTTGCAAAAATCCTCTATTTTTCTAATTTGGTTGAGCCTATTATCGGTTAGTCAAAATAGTTCATATAACTAAGATATAGAGTTGTCCCAAAATGAGATTTTACAATCGGTAGCTAAAAAAAACATAAACTACCAATTATGAAGGGGTATACAAGTATTTTCAATCTATTTTGTCATTTGTGTCGCCCCTAATTCTTTCGGGGTCGCCCCTAAAAATGCTAGGAATCTTTTAACGGTCAATTTTTTTTTTTTTTTTGTGAAATCTGGCCTATGGATTTCGATCGTTTTTACATTTGGTCAAGACTGACTAAAGTCAGTGCAATTGACCTCGTATTTAACTCCCATAACAAAAATCTAGTAGTAGACTAGTAGTAGCAAATTAGAAACCAAAAAGAAAACTAGGGTTATTATTTTATCAGAGAGATTTGGGTGAAAAACAAAACGAAAACAAGTTCCAAGTCTTGAAGAGAAAAAAGAGTGATCATCTCAAATGGCAGGAAGATTAGCATCTCAAATACTTGGAGGAAATGGCGTAATCCGTAGATCCATTGCTACATCTCTTCGTACTCGTGCTGGTATGGGTCTTCCAGTCGGCAAACACATCGTTCCTGACAAACCTGTAAGCATTTCATTTTTCTTTAACATTTCCTCCCAATTCAAAAACCTTGAAACGAGATCCTAAATTTGTTCTCTATATGTTTCAGCTTCCAGAGAACGATGAGCTTGTTTGGGATAATGGAACTGCATATCCTGAACCTTGTATAGATCGAATCGCTGATACCGTCGGAAAGGTATTACTGTCAAATTAATTTAGGGATTTCATTTTATTTGTTTGTTTTAGTTGTTTACAAATTGTGAAATGTTTTGAATGTTGTTGTTGTATGTATGTAACTACCAAAGTACGAGGCATTGGCGTGGTTGTGTGGAGGATTAGGGTTTTTTGCATCTCTTGGATTGGCAGCTGTTTTGAATGATAAGGCTTCAACAATTCCATTTGTAAGTTCATGTTCATTTAAATCAATGAATAGATTATTGAATCTTTGTTGATCTTTTGGTATATTCTGATTTAGAGTTATTTGTGATTATGGGGAATGCCAACTATTTGCTGTGAAAACATAGATTGTTATAACTGACATCAGGTTTACAGTAGAGTGCTAATCTGTTAAAAATTTGACCCTTGTACGAGATTTCTAGGAGATTCTATAGTACGTTGCAACTCAGCTGATATAGTTTGCTATTAGTGTTAAGCTCAACAAGATTTCACCAGTTTGATCATGTATAATAGAATGAGAAATTGAACCAGTGGTCTATGGTAGTGTAGTATGTGTAACCGTCTTGGATAAAATTAAAAACTTCGAAGCAGTTTCACTGATAGTTAGTTTATACTCCACTATGGGAAGAAGGAAAGAGGCATATTCTCTGAATATTTATCACATTGAAAAACTTAAGATATCTACAAGTTCATAGTTTGTTTGCATAGAATTGGACAGGTTTGTGTCATAGTTTGTTGCATAGAAGTGGACATAGGTTTGTGAAATAGTTAAAGTATAAACATATAGTAACTAAGAGTAAAAATTATTTGACATCTCAAGTGTTACTTACAAAAATATTATGCTCATACTATGTACGTTAATGCACGGGCTTAGTTGTACTTGCACCTGCGTTGATTTCATCCACTGGATTCATCTCGACGATCAATACAATGGACAATGTTGATCAAGCAAGTGTACAACCATTTTTTCCCTTTTCTATCAGTGTACAGTTAGTGCTAGTTGGTGCTGTCTTTCGTAGATGTTTCAATAGAGTGAGAAAAACTTCACCTGATATAGTATGTTGCAACTTAGCTGATATAGTTCAGCTATCAGCATTAGGCTCAGCAAAACTGTACCTGTTTGATCATAGATACTTTAATAGAAAGAGAAAGCCTGTAGTAGTTTAGTACGTGTAACAATCTTGGACAAAAATAAAAACTTCAGAGCAGTTTCATTAAGAGTTAGTTTATAATCCATTATGAGTAAAAGGGAAGAGACAAATCTCTGAATTTCTATCACATTGAAAAGCTTAAAATATTTACAACTTCATTGTTTGTTGCGTGGAAGTGGACATAGGTATGCGAAACATATTAATATATGCAGAGTACAATTGTTTGACATCTCAAGTGTTGCTTACAAGAACATTTTGTTTATACTACGCATGTTGATTCAAGAGCTTAGTGGTACTTGCACCTGCATTGATTTCATCCATTGAGTTCATCTCGACATTCTATACAATGGTCGATGTTGATCAAGCAAGTGTGTAACCATTTTGTGTTTTTTTTCTTTTCTTTTTGTATTAGTGTACAAGCTGGAGCTGTCTTTCATTTTCTATTTTTCTAATTTTTTTCCTCGTTATGTTATTTCGTTGATTTAGCGACTCATACTATGTTATTTATTTGAGAAAATAAAAGTTATTCTGAAGACTAGTTAGAGAACAGGGGCCCCAAGAACATAGGCCTCAATTGGTTCTTTCAGGAATTGAAAAAAACTAGAAAGCACTTTAGGTGCTCTAACTGAGAACCCCTGGTAAGAAATTTTTAGCCAAAGATTTTTCTCTCTGATGCTACTGAATGGTTAGTAGTTCACATTAATTAGTTGATTCAGTGTAAAATATTGTGGACTCGATAAGTAACACGCCCGTTATTACCTGTGCTACAACAACATGGACACGGTGTTGGTGTCTTGTATCCAATAAGCTACTTCGACACGACAACTTAACAAACTAAAATACGTGGACACAACACACACAATATAAATATCATTGAATTTAGTAGTTTAGCATAGATATATAACTATATAAGGTAGTGAATTTGCAAGATGTATGATTAATCCAAAAGGCATTACAGAAATTTCCATGGAAAGAAGAGGTCAGGATAAGAAGGGAGCTGTTTCAAAACAAACAAAAAAAAAGGATAAGAAGGGAGAAAGTCTAGAGCAAGACCAGTGTACAGATTTGGAACTAATATTTTGTTACTAAAGTTAAAACATCTCATAGAATCTAGTAAAATATCTAAGTTTCCTAATATTAAGGTATTGATTTATCTTGACAGCTGTTGATAACTAATAATTCAGCCAAAGTTTTCTAACTGAGTTGTATCTCGAAGTATTGGGGTATTAATACGCGTGTCCATGTAAATATGTATTGTCACGGCTGTTTTTTTTCTAGGCGCGTCGTTGTAACACAGGTTATTACTCTGCGCATAAAATTAATTTTTAGCAAGATGTGTTAATATCTATGTTACGGCGACACGCCTAAAAAGGATAAATTCTGCCATGTCGACACGTTTGGACACAGACATGGCTCACTTCCCAAGAAATATACTAAAATATCATTAAGGATATTCTCTAGAATAGAGGATCTAATCTATGTTCATAGTAGCATTAGATTATTATCTAGAAACAAAGATAGATATGTCGTCGAAGGACCTACTCAGTATTGGGATGTGCTTATTGGTGGAACTAGCGTGGATGCACCTACAGAACAAGAATTAGCCAATTCAGGCCTTAATATACCTAGTTACATAACTCCACTATGTGGTGGCAGTTGAGCTACAGGGCAACTACCACAGCTAATCTATCAGACCATGAAGATAAGTAGTAAATATCAGTGTATTCTGTTTTTTTATCAATCTATATGTGTTTGTATTTATGTATTTTGCTATCTATGATAAACTACTGATCTACTTTGTATCTGCCATGTCCCCGTTTTCTAGTTTCTTACGTTGTCGTGTCAAGGTAACGTATTGTGCACAAGACACTGATACCGTGCCCGTGTTACTGTAACATAGGTTAATATGACTATGTAGTAGACTTGGCCAAGAAACCGACCGAAGTATGTTGAACTGAGGAAGTAGAATGTGATCAAGCCAACTGCCAACCTATGCACACTTTTGATCTCTGGTTGTTTTCAACCATGCGTTAGTCTCTGTACTAATTCCCTATGAAAGTTGCTTGCTTACTCCATGAAACATGTTACTAGTGGTGTTGTAACAGTGGAAGAAAATTTGTAGATGATCTTTTCATTTTTATTTTCGATGTTGTGAAGGTTGGTTAATGAATACAAATGAATAACTTCTCTGACATCATCTTTTCCTTCTATGTTTACCAGACACCAAAAGTCTACCCATATGATAACTTGCGGGTGGAGCTGGGGGGTGAGCCATAAGCATTTTAGCTTTGCTAATTTTCTGCAAAGTGTTGTTCAACATCAAGGTGTCTCGGCATCTCTCTTTGTTCTTCTGTTTGTATCTGTTTACTTGTTTCTTTCTCTGAAGTCGGCAGACAGAATAATTACTTGTTTGCACCTTTTATTTATTTTTTTGCTAATAAAAGCATTTGTATGGGTTTGAACTTGTATTAAAAGAGCTTAAAAGCTGGAAACAGTAGTTGGCTTGTCTCCGGACCTTGAGTTTGGTCATGGCTCGTTTGACTATCCGATCTCAGATTATGAAATAAGAACTAGGAGGAAGAAAGGCAATGTTACACAGTGTTTAAAAAAGCGTTCTGGGGCGCGCCTCGATTGGTCTTGTTAACGCCTCAGTTCCAAAACGCTTCATAACTTCCGCTATGAAATTAGGTTAATATTTTTTTCTCTAAAAATGGGCTTTTAAGCATAGCCCAGTAAATAACAGGCCCTATAATAAAAAAAACAAAACAAATCTCTTAAACTTCTATATTCTGTAAGAAGAAAACGTTTCTTCTTCTCCTTATATTCTATGTATGATAATCATCTTCTATTCTTCAGACCCTTTGTCTTCAGAACTTCTTAATTTCCATTCACAACTTAGTTTCATACAGAATGATTTTCTGCTAGGAAGTTTCATTTACATTTATAAGTATTTAGTTCATTCTACCTGCAATTACTAACGCTTTTTAATGGCCATTTTTCTTCCTCTTGAGTATCGCTTTGCTTTCGCTATTTTAAACACTGATGTTCAGGTTAAATTTGGATTGGTCTTGGTAGCATCCCAGCCTGATTGGCCTTTTTACAACAAAAAAAAAAAAAAAAAAGGTTAAACTTCTGTCTTCTCCATTCTTTCTTACTTCCTCTTGTATGTCTTCAAGTCTGGTTTCTAGCATCCCTGCAATTGCTTTGGCCATTCTTTCTTACTTCCTATTGTATATGTCTTCAAGTCTGGATCTAGCATCCAGACTTCTTGATGATGTCAGGAGCAGCTTCCTTTAGGCATGATACTTGTAATTGGATGATTGTTCATATATGAAGATTGCAATCTCAACCTTGCATGTTGTAAGATCTACGCAACGGTAAATTCAAATATAATGGTGCAGATAATACAAGAATCCTCCATGCTCACACATCAACTGGACCACTCTCATTAAATAGTGGAGTGGGGGTGCTTACTTTCTCTGAGGTCACTATTTGGTTTGTCCAATAGCTATTTATGTCATTTGTTTTTCGCTTTAGACCTTCAGACTTCACAAATTGGTGTTTATGTGGGTGAACGGTGTTGCTATCTAGTAGTGAGTGGTGTTGCTATCTAGTAGTTATGTTAGTTTCCTGTGCGTGTTCACTCACTCCTTGTAGATAATCACAACGTCTTCTCCACCATTTAAGACCAACTTTTCTCCCTCTCTCTCTCTCCCAACAATACTTTTTCTCCAGAATCACCGGCTTTGATCTAGAATTTTCTTGTACTGCAAGTTCTATGGCGGATTGGGCGCCGGTTTTGGTAGGTGTGGTGTTGTTTGTGCTGCTGTCACCTGGATTACTTTTCCAGATACCAGGAAACAATCACACCGTTGAGTTTGGAGGGGGTAAGACAAACGGGAATGCTATCTTTCTCCACACCTTCATCTTCTTTGCTGTCTATTCCATTCTCATCTTGGCTCTAGATATTCACATCTATCCTAGCTGAGCTTGTCATCTGGACATTTATGTCATGGATCTATAAGATGGTAGTTGAAAGTATTAGTATGTTTTCTTCTGTGTACCCGTGAAATCAAATCACTAGTTATGTATGCACTAGTACTGTTATGTCTAATTTTTCTTTGTTATGTTGTCTGTTCTTTGGAACTTTATGTAAATTGTTTCCGAAACCACGACAACAAAAAATGATGTAGCTATAATTGGTTATTTGATACAAATATTTTCAGTTTTGGTAAAAATTATCCAATTAATAGAAAGCGATACAGAGTTCAGCAAATGAGAATGATGCACGATGGAAATGGAAACCGAATTGGAGAGTATAAAGGTAGAGATTGAACGCAGAAAACGAATACTTTCCATCTGCCTGCCAAAGACGCTGGCTAGGTTCAGGGTTCATATAGGACTCCAAATGAGGGTGTATCTCTCAATTGAATGCCAATACACAAATGATAGCCTTCTCTTGAATTCGAACCTCCACTTAGTGCAAGGGGTGTAAAAATTGGGCGAGACCGGACAACTATGCCAGTTTTCAAATCCGATCCAGGTCAGGCCACACAGGTCTCATATGCAGCTACACAAAAATCCCGCTAGGCCGGGCATATGTCAGGTAAGATCATCTATTTTGAGGCTCAAAACCCATCCCACTAAACAGGCCAGACATGCCTAACAACTTATAATTTTTTTTTTTGCACTTTTAAAGTTCTGTAATGACCGATTTAATTCTTGTTTTGACTTTGGAGGCTGGACGAACTATAGTTTAAAACAAGTTTAAGTAATTAACCTTCTAAATGTAGAATGAAAATGAAAATAAGAATTTTAATCTAAAATATAACCAAAACACAAAACAATTTACTACAACGTAAAATTAAAAATCTTAAGAAAAATTAATGGGTACTAGGCTGGGTTGTTTGGGAATGTATCTGGCCAAGCTATCAAATTTTAGGCAATACGTGAGCTTGCCAATTTAAGCCAACCAAATCAGGTTAGGCGACCCATGACATGATGTATCAGGCTTTTCCATAGAGCAACTCCAATTAATGGGCACCATCAAATTTTTTGGTTTACTTGTCCAAGTGGATAAAAAAAATTGAGTTTTTCGCAATGGGGAAAACGTTCCCCAAGTCAAAATAAGCCGAACAGGTCAATATGGTACGATCGTCCCACACTGATCCAACAACAGTCATATTCACAACGGATAGTCACCCCCACACCCATGTAAATAATCAATCCATTCAAATATTCAACTCACACTAAAATTCAATCTTCTCTTGAATTTTTTCACTATCTTTCTCTTGAAATGTCTCATAATGCTACTTTTTTTTTTTTTGTGAACCAAAGTTGAGGCTGCTGTAAATAAGATATATGGTAATTTTTAAAAATTTAAAAATGGTGAAAAGGAAAGAGTTGTGCAAGTTTTAAAAGTTAATCCAGGAAAATGTCCTCCTAAAAAGCGAAGAAAAGCTCCAATTTTGAAAGTTAACAACCGAAGTTTCAAAAACAAAGGCGAAACAATTCACGAGCGCGTTAAATGGAAGACACGTCAAATGAAGAAAACCAGAAGGCCAACGATTGTACTAGATTTTTATTGATGTCAATATTTAAGTTCTTTTTATTGTATAAAGTTTATATCTTGTAAAAGAAGTGGCAGCAATATTAATGCAAATATTTAGACCTTAAATTAGATTCCTATTTTATATCAAGCGATACTCATTACATTTAGACTTGCATATAAAGTAACTTGAATTCATAACGAAAACAATAATATCAAACTATGTCAAATCCAGGGACATAAACCTTATAGAGTTCATAGCATTCAAAATGCTTAAACTCTCTTCTATTTTCTTCTATAAACTGGGCTTGAGCCATGAATTTCTGAAAAACAGATAAAAAACAGGTTAATATATGATTTTAATTAAACTATGGTGCAGTTGCTCAATGAGGACAAAGGTAATAAGATACTCACCAGTTCTTCATTGGACAATCCAGAATTATCACGGTGAACCATCCACAAAACTTCTGTATAATATCTGACATCCTTATTGATGGCTCTTGCTATTTCGTAAATGTTCATTTCGCAATGCTACAAAACTTTGACACACGCTTTCCCAGAAATAGTCACTGGTCATCCTTCTGGTTATAATATGTAGCCAACATCGAATAAAATAACATATTCTTCCATAATAAAAGAGGGAGAGCCCTTCGGGTCTTTGTACGGATCACGATCGAGATGAGCCATCTTTAAGGATGTTGAAATGAGCTTCAAAAAGAAAAGGTTCTTCGTGAGTTTCTTGCCATTCATCTAGAGATATTTGGTTCACTTGTGCTTCAGTTACACCGTTAAAGTTTTCTCGATCAATTTCCTTTTCCTTAGCCAGGATTTAGTTAACTATATGATCAATTGATTGAGAACGAGCATACAATCCACGAGCATCTCGGTTTTCGGGGTTCCTCGTTTCTAAAACGAACAATGTGAAAATGTTCTGCCAAATAGACATGTCCGACATCTCTTGATCACGCATAACATTTTTGTAGATGGGAAAACGATTTGTTGGTTTTCTAGGAAATTGAAGAGACGACCATGTGGACGAGACTCCTCAACGAGCAAACTCCGCTTAACCTCAAACATATGCCTTTGCACGGGTGTACTTTGAGTTTGAGAGATCAATCTATAGGACTCAGCCTAAACCAAGTCAATGGTTGTTCCAGAGTCAATTCGGTTACAAAGAGGGAGATGGGTTGATTTGTAGGTGGGAAGCTGAGAATTGTGGGATCAATGATGATCAAGGATTGTGGATGTGTTGAAGGTTTCTACAAGTTTTCTGTGAACTGTTGAGTTCGAATAAGTTCTGGTTGATTGATGGAATTTTTGAGAGTGATTGCTCGAAAATTTGTCTTGTCCTTCAATGGTGGATTCAGAGACTTATTTATATTGCCAGAATAGTAGACACATTGATCTCCAGTAAGTGTGATGGTTGCTCGAGTGGGAAAGTGGGAAATCGTGGTTTAACCAGTTCCAGGTCGTGCGAAGACTGGGTTGATTGTCCACCCACTACTTTGCTAACTCCCTCAACTGCTTGCACGAATTACACACATTTCTCATCGTGGATGAACACACGTGCTATAGGCCGTTAGAGCAAAACCCTAATTGATATCCCCATGTGACGTGATTGATGTCTCACGAACGTGGAGTGTGCAAACCAAACGTGTATTTGATTAGTCAGTCGTTGACTTGATTAGACAGTGAGTCTAAGTTTTGTTGGATTGAGCATGATTGACGAATGCGCAGTGATTCATGGATTGAACATGTATGTTGAGACGTATAGTTCTTGAATCAACATGATGATAGTTTGAGCAAATATTGCTCGTCCAAATATTGCTCATTTGATGAATTATTGGTAGCATGACCAAATAAAATATTAATTAAAATATTGGTAGCTGGATCGAATATTATATAATTAATTAAAATATTAATTGCTGGATCAACATAAAATTATTAGTGTTTAAACTTGCTCAAAATTATGATTTGCGGAGCATTCAATTTGAAACCCTAATTTTGATCGATTGTTGGTGATTTATTGAAAATCACTGAGTGAAGGAGGGATCGGATACATGGGATAATGGATGACCATGAAGTTCCCAGGTGCTCGTGTGTGCATGCACCAAAGTCCTTTGTTGACCAATTGGTGAAAGGATGATTAAATGTTGGTTTAATCACTTATTAGAATAGTGCTCGTCTGAGCATTAAGTGATAAAACCTAATTATGGAGAAGTGAGGGACCGACCCTGGTGGTCGTGGGACCAGCTGATGGTCGTTTGAGCAAATTCCAAGTTGGTTGGAAAGAGTTTGGACCCATTATGAGCAATTGAGCAAATTAGGTCAAAATTATAAAGATGTGTGGGACCGGATCCTTGCAAGCCTTAGGGCTGGCCTTGGTCGGTCAAGGAAGCATGCATGTGTCACCATAATATCCATGTCTCAGTCCTGAGAGTTTCGGTATTCTCTGGTGTGCGTTTGAGCAATTTTTTGGGTTTTCAGAAAAGTTTGATCTTTGTCTGAAATTCTTGATTTTGCTCGAATGAGCAAGTAGAACTTTGCTCATTTGATCAATATTTTGAGAATATTAAAATAATAATATTTTAATATATTTTTCATGAGTAGCATAGTCGGTCATGTGACTATTTGACTTTTGGCTTTTCCAGGGTTTGTGCAATATTTAAACAAATATTGAAAACTAGGGTTTTTTGCTCAAACGCTGGAGTTTCATGAGATGAGGGAAATAATAATCATGAAAAAAAAGGGATTGCAAGGTGTGGGACCGGCCACGGCTAGGGCATGGCCGGCCGGCTAGGTGACTCGGTCCCGTGACACCTTCCCCTATTTTTATTATTTTTCATCATTTGAGGGAAAAATATGGAGAAACCGTGAGTTTTGCTCAAACAAGAAAATTTGCTCCAATGAAGAAGCCTTCATGAGATTATGAAAATAATAAAATAAGGAAAAATAAAGGAAGAGGCGTGGGGGACCGGCCATGGCGGCATGACCGGCCAGTCAGTGGGCCCGGTCCCTAGGCGCCTCTTTTCATTTTATTTTATCTCTCCTATATTGCGTAGGTTTCCTCATTTGTCCATATTTTTGAATACTCGTTCGTGCACCATTGTTGAGTACACTTGCACCATTTTATTGGGGCTTACTCGGTGATAGTCTAGACGCCCGATTGTTGAGTATTTAATATTAATTCCTGAAATCCAGTTGAGAATGATTCATGAAACGGAGTAATAAAATGAATTGAGTATCTATTACTAATCCATGGAATCCAGTCGGGGAATTCAAGGAACAGAGTAATGAGATAAAATAGTTATCTATTACTAATCCATGAATCCAGCCGGGGGATTCTGGGAACAGAGTAATGAGATATAATATATTATTTTCTAGGAATTCGGTGGATGAATGGATGAATGTCACGATATGAGATAGTTGAATCATCATATTCGTTGGAAGAGGGTGTATAGTCGGGAACAACGAGCGATGTGACGTCCTGAAGGCGTTAAGCTCTTTAACAAACAATTATGTCTAGAGAACCGCTCAATCATCAAGATTCTATACACGGTCTGTCTACGTAGTCAGGGAACAACGTGCAGTGTGACGTCCTGAAGGTGTTAAGCTCTCTAACAAACAATTATTTCTAGAGAAACCGCCTAATAATTAAGATTCTATGTAGTAGTGGGTCTCTCTTCGTAGTCAGTGAACAACATGCAACGTGACGTCTTGAAGGCGTTGAGCTCTCTAACAAAAAATTATGTCTAGAGAACCGCCTAATTATTAATATTCTACGTTGAGGTGATGATGAAATGTGTGAAGCATTGAACACTCAGTCGGGGAGGCCTTTCGAGAAACATATTCATCATAGCTCTGAGAGGAACGCTCACTCAGTCAGAGATCGTGAAACGGATCACGGATTGTAAAATATGAGTCGTCACATGTGTTCCTAAAGCCGGGTCAGAAACATGCAATATCATGATTTTACGATTTTGACCTTTGTCGAAAATCCACCATCAACAATTTTCTATAATATGAAAAACTTAGGCTTTACAGTTAGCTAAATCCTCTTCTTGAGTAAATTTAGGACCACAAATTCTAGCATATATTTTTTTGGTATTTTTGTTACGGAAGTTTGAGAATGAAAGATTAAGATAGAAAAGGTGTGGTTTTAGAGCTAAAACCGTTTGAATTTTATAGTGAGTGGAATAATAGCCCTTGGATGAGACTAGCCGTTGCCGACTCAATCAAGGACGACCGTCTCAATGTGAGACGAGATAAAGAATTTATATAATGGTCATATTTTTCCTTATATAAAATCATACATTGCAACCAATATTTTCCAAACACAACCAAAAACATTCTCAATCGAAATTTTTCTTAACCAATACCGTGTTTTCTAAAAGTAAAGGAAAGCAAAAATTATGTGTGGAAGCAAAATAGGTTTGTCCATTATGTTTCTTGGAAGACCATAGTCTTATGGAATGCTCTTGGATTCATTTTAAGTGTCCACAAGTAGATTGTTCATCTAAAATAATGGTCATTGAATCAAAATCTTAGGTATTTGCAATGTCAAGATCCTAACTTTCGTGAGGAACCATGCATGCTAGTTGATGTTGTGAAGGAGCAAGAAGATAAAAAGGTAGCAGCATTATGCAAAAACTTGAAACATAAAAGCAAAGTTGAAGAAGTCACAGAACGATCATCGACTAGAGTTTACAACATAGTTGGTTAGTGTATGTTTAAGCCCTGGTTATAAAAATTTTATGCAGTTGCACACTTCAACAAAAGAAGACACATTTGGAAAATACTTCTGGAAATGTCCATTGTGTTTTAAGTTGGAGTGGACCGATTAAGTGCCATCATTATGTTGTACAATGCTTAATTATGTCTTTGTATTTGCACCATGTTACTAGCATAACCAATTTGAACATTTTTTTTTTGAATCAAAATACATTAGATTAAATAACATTACATTAGGCTCAATTACAACTAAATCATAAAAGCGAGGTAATTAATATCCTCGTTCATGGAATGGCTTGTGGAGCGGCTGGTGGACCATCTAGAAGGAAGGAGGCGTTGAACTCGTGAAGTTCTTTAAGGATGTTCAAACAAGCTAAAAACAAAAAAGGTCTTCCGTTAGCTTGCTGCCACTCGTTGCAGTTCTTTGGATCACTTCATCTTCAGTTTCACCGTTAATCATATTTCGGCTGATCTGCATTAGCAAACCAAGGAATTGGTTGACAACATGAAAAATTGATTGAAAACGAGCACATAATCCATTAACATCGCGGTTTTTCAGATTCCCTGATCTGAAACGAACATTACAAAAACTTGATGCCAAAAAGTCATTTGCATATAATTCGTAACACTGTGTATATTTTCTCTTGTTTGAAAAACATAAGCTGTGAAAATTGCTAAATCTTCTTCCTCATTAAACTTAAAACCACGAACTCTGATAGCCATTTTTTGGATTTTTTCCGAAAGATTTTGAGAATGAAAGATGAAGATTGAAGTGAAATTATAAGAAATTATGGGTGTAGAAGGTATGGAGGTAACCATCAGGGGTTAGGCCAGTTGGCCAGGAGCCTGACTCTCAAGTAGGAGGTCAGCGGATCGAGTCTCCGCTCACGAGTTTGGAGATCTCATGAAATACTCCTTATATGTTGTTTAAAATCTAGTTTAAGTGATAATGTATGTTCTTTCCTATTAAAAAAAAGGTATGGTGGTGGAGTTGAAAATGACTGTATTTATAAAAAATCGAATTAGAGGTTGGACGAGAGTAGCCGTTGCCGGCTCAATCAAGGCCGACCGTCTCACTGTGAGACGAGACTCGTCTTTATGTGAACCACATCTCGGCTTAGTATAGGCCGATCGACCTATGTTAATGTGCCGACCGTCTCAAACTGAGACTCGATGGACAAACCCTCGTAGTCTCAATAGGTATAAGATGGACAAATCTCGTAGTTGAGGGTTTGTCCATCCATTTTATATGTTTGCCAGTCCTACTGTAGGTATAAGATGGACAAATCTGCTTGTTTGATAGTCTCATTAGACTTGCTCTTACAAGAAAGCTCGAGGGTACAAGAAGGACCAGTATTTCTAGATATTTTATTTACAGCAATGGTGGTCCAAAAGTCTTATTGAGGTTTTATGGCGATAGAAATCCTCGCGGTTTAATTGCTACCGCTCAACGGTTGTACCAATGTACCATGACTTTTCGGCAATTGTTCTATCGCGTGGCGCCAGGGCCCAAAAAATTTGAGTATGCCTCATGTAGTTTAGCCCAATGAATCAAAATTATGATACACAACCCAATCTACAGAGTCGGAGACAGTAGTATGTAGAGGCCCGTGGGAAGCACTACTTTGGACAAAAGACTTAAACTTGGATAAAGTGGAGTTTAAAATGGACTCAAGATTAGTAGTTGACGCAGTAAACAAGGATTCTTTTAGCATAGACCGGAGAATATGCAATTTAGTCTTAGACATTAAGTCTATTTAAGGATTTTAACTCTTGGCATTGCGTTTACGTGCCGAAAGAAAATAATAAAGCAGCAGATATACTAGCAAAAACTGCTCGCGTAGAAAACTTTTGTGGTGTTTGGCTGTTAGAACCTCCTAGTTATATCATGAATCAATTGCCGGAGGATATGTCCTATATAAACACTACAATTTAAACAATAAAATTTTCTATTTCAAAAAAAAAAAAAAAGTCGGAGACCATTAGAAATTGTCAGGCCGCACATCGGGAAAAAACACTTGTTGGTGTTTCTTTTTTTTGGCACGGGAACATTCAGTATGTCGTGCTCTGTCGGTAAAAAACAAAGGGAAAATACGATTTAGTCCAAAATGCGGTTTAGTCTAGCTCGAGTCAACTAGGTACAAATTAGTCCAAGTATATGAAAAGTACACTAATAACCCTTATTATTTAAAATTTAGTCCAAATATTTGCATTTTAGTCCAAAATGACTCATGATAACATCATCAATTTTAAATAACTAGTTTGAAGCCCGTGCTACGCACCGGGATGGCTGGAAATTTTTACACCGCTGGCTCATATTTGAGGCGGGGCTTCGCCCCGCACCCGTCCCTATAAGAGCTCTAATAAGCTATTATTGAATTACTATCCAACAATTAAAAGTATGTAATTAAAATTTATAATAATAAAATGTATGATACTATTGGTAATCAAAAGCTCTCACGTGGTTTTGAAAACTAATTTTAAGCAATCTAATAAATCAGTATTCAATTTTACAAATAAACTAAAATAAATAGACCTGAGTAATCTCAAAAGTAAAATAGTTTAAAGATTTCTTTAGTATTTAATCATTGATACTGCAGAGTATGACCGAAATTTTCCTACCGTGGTGAGGCGGGTCTTCGCCCCGCACCTGTTTCGAAGGGTTCATAATTAACAAATGTTGTTTATACCAATTATCATTTAGTAGATTGAATGTTGAAACTAAATTCACCTATTATATACTGTTTAGATTTTGGAGATTAAGAAATCTTCTTAGAGAAAACACAATTGAAAAGTTATACCAACCATTTGAGTCCGTGTAGTTCATAACAATGCCAACATCAGTTCTTTAAAAATAATTGTTAAGGCTAGATTTGAAGTTTGCTACTCAAAGTAGCACTATACCTACCCTTATTCTTGCTAGATTTTAAAATACGAATTTTTTGGTCAATCAACTTTTGTAAATTGAAAGTAAAGAAACAAAGTCATGGTTATTCAACCTAAAACCCAATAATGGCTTTCAGTTCGTCCAAATCTGTTTGTACTTCACCCTCTATATACTACGCATATGTCTTACTTGCTATATCATATACTTCTATTAAGAATCAAGTAACCAACTCGATTAACTGATCCTTCAGGTTCCAACCTGCCTCAGTGCAATAAAAAAATTACACTTACTATATAATTGTATCAACAGTTGATATTAGAGACACTAAAAAATGATAATATAAAATATATTGCAAACTCTAAATAGTGCTAAGCATGTGAAGTGCTTCCCGTCGAAGATGATGTAATAAAAATATTTACTGACATGTCTTTATTCAGAAATCATATATTAGAGACACTAAAAAAAATTAATATTAAATATTTTGCAAACTCTAAATAGAATGCAAAGCATATTGAGCGCTTCCCGTCATATTTTTATTCAGAAATCATATAGAGACACTAAAAAAAATATTAATATTAAATATTTTTGCAAACTCTAAATATTGTGCAAAGCATATTGAGCGCTTCCCATCATATCTTTATTCAAATATCATATATTGGAGACACTAAAAAAAATAAATTTAAATATTTTGCAAACTCTAAATAGAGTGCAAAGCATATTGAGTGCTTCCCGTCAAAGATGATGTAATCAAGAAATTGCACGGAAATATATTTCTTCATAAATTATATACGTGCGTTAAGAATCAAGCAGCTAACTCATTTGTAGTTAAAAGAAAAATCGCGCTTCGCATATGAAGTGCTTCCCATCGGAGAAGATTTAATCAAGGAAATGTACTAATATATCTTTCTTCAGAAATCATATACTTTCGCTAAATGAGAAATCACACTCACTATATATTTAAATGAGAAGAAGAAGTTCATATAAAGTGGCCAACTCAATTGCTCCTTCAGGCTCCAACTCCTTATAGTTAAATGAGAAATCACGCTCATTATATATTTATATCAATATCTGATATAAGAGACACTTCAAAGAAACATAATGTTAATAAAAAAGTATATTGCCAACTCTACATTGCGCAAAGCATATGAAGTGCTTCTCGTCGGAGAAGATATAATGAAGGAAATGCACTGACTTATCTTTCTTCAGAAATCATATACTTATTGCGTTAAGAATCTAGCGGCCAATTCAACTGCTCCTCCGGGATCAAACTCCCCATAGTTAAATGATAACTAACATTAGGAAATGTATTGATATATATTTCTTAAGGAATCATATATCAGTGTTGAGAATTAGGTGACCAATTCAATTGTTTTTTCTGGCTCCGACACCCTGTAGTTAAATGGAAAATCACACTGACTATATAGTTATATCAATATCTAACATTAGAGATACTGAAGAAAAAAAACTCGATATTAATGTAAAATAGATTGGCAACACTATATAGTGCTATGTTAGCATATGAAATGCTTCCCGTAACCTATGGGGCAGAGCCAAGAGTTGACTAACCCTGGCTCTAGCCCCTCATAAAATCACTAAATTCATCTAAAAACTCTTATATTTGTCTTATCTTTTATAGTTATCCCCCCTTGTAATTTATATTTAGTCCACCCTAATCCCTATATTTATATAAAAGAAAAAATGTAGCCCTCCCCATTTTTAAACTCTGGCTCCGCCACTACGTAACATTCAAACAATTCCCATCCGATTCGAACTGACAAACCTTCAAACTGGCTCTCATAAATTGATGAATAAACACTACCTGCGAATCAAAAAAAGAAGAAGAGAAATCAGTAACAACAATGGGACTTTTTGATTATCATCCCATATGACTGAATGCACCAGGTATAGAATGCACATATCTTGTTATCGCGAGTTGAACAACTTCGAGTTTCCGTTTGTGATATGCATGTTTATCAAGGGTTGTACAACTTAGAGTTTCCGTTTGTGATATGTATGTATGCAACCGAGGATATGCTACCGTATTTCTAACTTTCGGATAACTTGTTTTGGATATTTTCAGTTTTATTTACACAATCAACTAGTACCTCGTGACCGTGGTTCAAAGTTAGCACATATAAATAAAAAGCACAATTGCACAATAATTAAATAAATAATATTTTTTTAACAAAAGTTGTCCTAAAACAACCCAAAGATACAATAGGTAACTCTCTTTCTCAAACTCTTGTTGTCTCTCCCCGATTGATCTTATATGATATTTACTGGGGGTTGATTAGCTGAGAATTTTTCTCTAATAAGGCTCAAGCTATTATTTTCTTGGCTGGGTAATGTGACTTCTCCTAGAGCTCAAGAAGAGCTCCACCAACCCCAATGGAAGATGATGTTCTCCATAGGAACTATATTCCCCCATTCGACACCACCTAGTTCAGGTCTATCAAGCCCTATATCTCAGTATTCAGTGTGCAAGTATGTGTAGTGGCACCAATGAATTTATCGCAACAAAATATGTAATATATAACTATGGTGGCCCCTCTAAAGAAACCAACGCATATGGACCTACTGCACTATCCCCTGGAGATGTCTGGATTGGCCAAACTCCATTGACGTCAAAGGTTCTTTCACACCAGTTAGCTCCAATCTATATACTATATATATGGAACAATCAGTCACTCTATAATTTTTGAATTATTTGCTCAGCTGTCTGGTATACCTACAGCCAATCAATTACCGCGTCAATATCTTGATGCAACAAAAAAACTAAGCATCGAAAAAAACAACTCCCTATCCAAGAGTGCCTTTACCACAAATAACATGGGGACCTAAACCCATCACAATAAAATACATTATATATATATATCTGTTTTTTTACATGATAACTGTCATACAACAATTAACATAGTAATGGAAAGGTTGGGAGGGCAATTTGTTTTCCCATATCGGGAAAAAAGAAAGAGAATATGTGTCATTTTTCAAAAAATGTTAGCATAGAGAAGTGTTTTTCTATATATGTTTTGATTCAAGCCTGAAAATAGAACATTCATATTCAATCAATGTAAAATGCTACCGCTGGTGTACATAATTTTTAAATATCCCAAAATTTACCTAGATGGGACGATCTAGATGTCATTTAAGATTGATCTACAATAAAAACACAATATTATATTCAATAACCATTTCTGAAGTGCAAGAAATGCTGCATTACAACCAATTATTAATCCACATTTGTAAAGAGTAAACTCCACTGTAATCTTTATTTAAAAGATCTGCATAAAAGTAGTAAGAGAAGCACATGCAAATAAGAAGACTTCATAATCTATAAAAACAAATAAACTACCACAACTGAATTAGCACAAAATTTGAGTGAGAAATTAAATAAAGAAAATATAAATTTAACAAAATGATTAGACCTCAACAGATGGATCACGTGGAAAAGTAAGTGATTTATCAACTTGGTGATCTTAAACTACAACATCTCTCTGAAAACTAACCGATTTCATTGGTAATTTTGTGAATACCTTACCAACACTAATGTGCATCTATACCATGCATGGTTATAGTATCAGAAATGTTCATCTAAGAACCTTGAGGTGTAGTGAACCTGCAACAAAGGCTATTTATTTGCAAATTTAAGTCAATATCCATAAAAGACAACAAAGAGGATTCCAAGATATTACCTGATAGTTTTGCTCTCCTTATTTCGTTGTTTTAGCTTTGGGCAAACTTTTCCCCCCCGTCAATTCACTTCTCTCATTATGAACCCAGAGGTTGCCATGAAACATAGTTGTGCTACCCTTATGCCCTCATTTTTGATCAATATGTGACCATCCACTGGATTCACAAACCTTATTTCAGGAACATTTAATATCACCTAGTTCTATCTCCTATAGAGAAGGTCAGTACAGTAAGCTGGGGGGGGGGTTTAAGTACAGTTATTAGGATGACTTGGGCAACAAAAAACGGAACTCATATTATGTCAGCATATATACCAGCGACATAGTTGATGAGGCCAATTTCAAGACCCAACTCATGGGCATAAGCAACAAAGATGTGACGGCACCACCACCACCTGCTAATATACCCCCATCATGAGCAAAAAGGCCAGTGGAACTCGTTCAATTTCTGGAGGCAAAACTAAATAATAATCAACTCACCAAATGATGATATACAAAATAGAAGAAAGGCTTGATTACCCGGTTGATTGTGTCTTTGCCATCTTTACCCTTCTTATATGTAACAAAGAATGTCGGGGGATACTCGTAGTTCCATCCGCCCAAAATCTCTAAAGTGTGTCCCAAGAAATTTGGCTCAATAAGTCTCAGAGCGAGCATGAGGGAATGGTTGTTCGAGATGGAGATGCTAGTGATGACGGTGGAGAAGACATCCCACCGGGGTATGGGTCAAAACATCGGGTTCCTCCTTCAATTTCAAGTCCTCTAAAGCCAAGCAGGGGAATGATCTACACATGGATACAAAAGAAAATAAGTGACAAGTTTATTTTAGTGGTAAAGATGTGCCATTTATGTACTTTAATTTATTCAAATCATTATGTATGGCGTATTTTTATTTTTAAAAGTTTACTTTGCATATCCGAGGGATCGACATACCTGGTAGGAAGCCTCTTATAGATGATCTCTTGACCAAAGCGTTTATCAATTACGAGTATGTGTGAAAATAAGGCAACTATCATGATATCGCTTACAATCTAATCAGAAGAAAGGATCCAATCATATATAAAAAAAAAATTATTATTGTATTTGCGATTGATTTGTGTCTAGCTCAATCCAATAGAAGTTAGGCTTGAAGCATCGAACACTTGTGAATATTAATTGTGGCTTGTTGCTATCTATTTAGAGTTTATTTACTAATAATTTGCAAAGGTATCTCCTCCGTAGTCAATTTGGATTCGTTCATTGATTTGTCACCCGGAGTTTGAAATATAGGTTTTGTAGGTATAATCTCGTCGTAGGGACACCTAGGTTTAAAGGCTTGTTATTTATGCTAAAAGTGACCGTAGCTCGTTTTGTTTATTTGCTCGAGGACTAGCAAAGTCCCCGTATTTAATAGATATTTATGCTTTCTTTGCGAGTTTTCTTGATAGATCATGCACGGGTATGGGAACTTTTCAATGATTGTATCTAGTCATTTTGATAAAGGGATGTCAAGTGGATACAAGGAAACCATAATTCAAATATTATTAAAGGCACCAGCAGTTTCTCTAGGGGCACCACCATCTTCACCCCAGGTTGCCATCGACAGGTTCAGGCTATTCGTGGTTGTTTTGCAGAATTTTTGGAGCATCGAACAGAGCTCATTGGGTCGTTAATATTGCCATTATTGACCGAAGCTCGAGATGGAGTTCTCAAGAACATGGAGAGAACTGGAAGTAACAGGGGATACTCGAGAAGCTGTTGGTAGAGATGATGGAGCTATTCACGATGGAGTCCGAGTCCGAGCTGGGTCTGCTACTGACGTTTTGTGCAGTGAAGATGCTGCTCTAGTGTGTCGATGAAGTTGGCAGAGAAGAGTGGATGATTGCCAATGATTGACCCCCATCAGTGGAGAATGGTGAGCAAGCCCAAGCCGGAGGCAAAACTAAATAATAATCAACTCACCAAATGTGATATACAAAATAGGTTTGTGGTTGTGTAAAGAAACGGGGAGCTTCTTGATTGTGTGGACTTTTGCAAGCCCACCATCTTTACCCTTCTTATATGTGACAATGTTAATGTTTCCATCCTAGACCAAAAAACTTTTGTTCTCGACTTCTTTTTCTTCGTCCCCAAGAAACTTTGAAATATTGTTTATGATTGATTGATCGTTTTGTCAAGTTGCAAATTGGTAGATTGCTAGACAGATATTCCCCGGGTATGGGTAACATCGGGTTCTCCTTAAACTTGATTAATTTCAAGTCCTCGGATATTCTTATCTATTCACATGGATACATGTTAGTGAATGAAAAGTTTATTTTAACGGTAAAGATAAAGATGAGAACCATAACAACTTGCATTATGTACTATATTTATATTTTGAGTAGTAAGAAAGTGTAATTTAATTTATTCAGAGTTATGTATGGCGTATTTTTTATTTATAGGGATCGACATACCACGCATTATGTACTTTAATTTATTCAGGTTATAGTATTTTTATTTATGAATGATCTCTTGACCAAAGCGTTTAATGGCATTTTGTGTTCTCGCCATGGTTTTATAAGAATCTATAATACTTGAAGTAGTAAACAAAATGAGGTGTTTAACCGTAGCATCATTTGTAATGAATAGATTACGTTCACAGAAAAAAGAGGGAAATAAACACAATGAAAATATTACCTCCATCTTTAATTGTAGCATCATTTTCAGTGTCTGACTCTCGTAATCAGGATGATAAAAGATGTGAATAACCCCCAACCTGCAACCAAATTAAGAAGATAATCTTTGATGGTGAAACAAACAACAAAAGGGAACTTAAAAGAGTTCTTAAGCTGGTAGATCAGCGAATTCTAATTCTGTGTAATCAGTCTTTCCCGCTGCATTCATTACAATTAAACTACAATCATATAAAAATAACAATTGTTAGTATGATGATTGAATCTTTTATTACATATAGCTTCGTTGGGATTTGGAAATGTGTAAATACAATCATGTACCTGAAATGGGGAATTAAAGATTTATGTTAAGAGCTGGTTTCATGTGAGAGATTGATGCGCAGAAAAACTTACTCAAATCCGTGGATGTGCATATGGGGATAAGGCTGCAAAACCACCAAATACAACTATTATCAAGTTCAAAACTTTACAGAATCACAAACCAAACTGGAGAAAACCATTAACTTAAAAATATATGACCAAACCCTAAGCTTCAGTCATAACGTTTAAACAAAATTATGTCAATACTAAGAAAAAAAAATATTACAACCAAAAAAATGGAAGAAAACTACCTGACTTGATGATCACCTGTTTGAAGCAGGGACGCATCCTCATAGCATTTTTTTAAGTTTGTTTTAAATTCATTGCCTTCAAATACTTTATCTCAAGTTGTCCAGATAATGTTATGTGCGTACAAACCCATGATGGTGTCGCTATGATCTGTGCAGTAGACTTGTCCATAACGTAAGCATCCATTAACAATAAAAACTAAAATACCAGAGAAGCGGCATCCGAAAAAAAAAAAGGCTTGGCTTTTTATACATGGAGAGAGAATATTATTTTTGGAATTAATAATATCCCATATTTACCAAGAAAAATCATAAATGTCTCATATTAATATAATAGTTTTCAAGATTTTTTAGATGTTTATCATTAATACTAATTAATATCATTTCTAGATTTTTTTTTCTTTATAAAAGATTCAAAAATATAAATCTTTTTTTTATTCCATAAATATGTTGAATTGATTTTTATTTTATTTTAGACATAAATGCCCGATATTAATATAGTAGTTTTCTTTATTTTCTGGATTTTTTATAATAAATACATGAAATTAAAAAAAAAATCAATTATTATTTGTTGAAGGCGGGTTATGCTCATGTTGGTATCCCTTTATTTGTTGAAGGCGGGTTATGCTCATGTTGCAATAGGCCCATGGATATCTTTGGTGATCACGCGCTTCACTGTGCTAACGAGGTTGGACTAAAATTCCGCCATGACTTAGTACGTGATGTAATTGCGAATATTTGTTACAAAGATGGTGTCCATGCACACCAAGGAGGTGAATTTGGGTCTTATGAGATGAGATAGTAACAAGGATTTACGTCGGCGGATATCCTTGTTCTCAATTGGGAAAATGGCAAGATGTATGTATGGATGTCACAGGGGTTTCACCCTTTACTGGGGATGGTGTTCGTTCTTTCGTCCCAGGCCAGGCTATCTCTAGAGCAATTTCGCGTAAACGTTCTAAATATTTGGATGAGTGTACCTCGCATGGTTATGGTTTGGGTGTTTTAGCTTTTACTACCTTAGGGGAACTTAGTGAGGATACTATTTGTTTTTTCAAGCGTCTGAAGAATTGTTTAGTCAGCCATGACACTGGTAGTTGTCTAGGTAGTTTAATTTTTCATAGATTGGGTGTCGCTATTCAAAAAGGAATTGGTGCTCAGCTTGTTGCTCGGCTACCAGCTTAAAACTCTGTAATTGGAATCATTATCATAATTGTTTATATTTTGGAAATAGTATTATTATTATTTTATTCCATAAATATATTGAATTGATTTTCTTTTTATTTTAATCATAAATATCCCAAATTAATATAATTTTTTTTTTATTTCCTAGATTTTCTATAATAAATACATGAAATTATAAAAGATTCAAAAAATATAAATTATATTATTCTATTCCAAAAATATGTTGAATTGATTTTTTTTATTTTAATCATAAATGTCCGAAATTAGTATAGTAGTTTTCTTTATTTTCTGGATTTTCACAATAAATGCACGAAATTAATATAGCAATTTTTCTAAATAATGAGGGCCGTCCGTCGCGTGTGTCCCAACAATCCACCCAATCTACACCGCACATTGTCAGATCAACGCACCATATCTAAAGAAATTTCATCCGACGAATACGAATGGTTTCTCAATTAGCCAATGAGAGCGCGAGATTATGCTCACCAACCAATAGGAGAGAGGGTAAGCTCCACCAATGCTACTTTTATTCTGGAGTGAGGATGATATTGAGTTTTTGGGTTGTTGATATATAAATACTTAAAAAACAATTTAACTTTCGAACCGCTCATCCAAAATTCACAAACTTTAGATATTCGAAAAGCTTTTTTCGAGATCTACAAAAAGAGTATTCATATGACTATATAATTTTCACTTTTTAAATTTTTTTAATTCACACTAGTGTGCAACTATGTACACATCGGCAAAAATACAGAAAATCCAACATTCATGATAGCCAGACTGCCACTCTAGTCTGCACAGACTGACAAAAATATCAACCACGCCAAGCTCTTGCTGAATAATGGCAGGATTTGCAAAGGATGGTTTAACAGTTAACCTGCATCCAGTAAAAAACAATAAAACATAAGAAACCACATCTTGAAAAAATAAATGATAACCTTTCACCAACAACCACATAAGAAACAAAGCAAAGAAAAAGATGAAAATAAAAAGTTAGACAATTATTAAATTAAATAGACACAATCCATTTGGGCCTAAGAGAAGTTCCTATGGCAATGGCCAAACTCAAACATTTGTTCAGCCACGTGGATGGCCAAATTGGGTTTTCCACTATGGTAAAGCGTAGGGCGTTGGACCACCAGGCGCGCGACAGGATGACAAACTCGGGCGTTTGAACTCAAAACTCGGCGACAGTAGGCCTGACGCGGGCGTTCAGTGTCCTAACTCGGGCGTTAGGCACAAAGTCTCCAACGGTCGACTCCCTAACGCCTATATTTCCAATGGTCGAATTTCTACCCTATAAATTCGTTCTATTGATTTCATTTTCAGTCACCCCACTTCCATTTCCTTCTTCTAAAACTCTTCTAAAATCAAAAATTTCTAATACAATATGAACATAGTGAGAAGAGCGGCGAATAGTATAAAGAAGAAAAGAGATCGAAAAAATGAATCGGCACCGTTGCCTCACACAGGTGTAGATTTTTCTCCAAATCGAGAAGAAGAGTTTTCTAACCCAAATATAGTTGTTGCTCCATCATTAGTTCCAAGTCATGTGTTGGGGCATTATGAACGATCTGAGGATTATCATGTCACGAGAGGTGGATTTTCAGAATTAAATGTTGTTTATGTTGGTCTACCGGCTGCAGTCTGAGATAGGGTTGAAAGATATCCTTGGCGTGCGCTTTATAGAATAAAGCCTAGAAACCATAACAAAAAAAAATCCGAAAACAGTGGTAGAAAGGTGGTGGATGACGACGCACACATTCCATTTTATAGATTTCGAAATTGGTAAGTTTTTTTAACTTAAATTAAAATTTTTAAATAAGTATTAAATAATCAAAAGAATTAATCATAGTTGATATTATACTTTTCATAGGATTACTCCCCTTGATTTGTATTTCATTTGTGGGATCCCAAGTGGAATGGGAGACCCGCCACCATTCAACCAAGACGAATGGATCTCAAATAGTAAATGGGAGACGCTTTATCCCTCGTTTGTGGAATCAGATATCCCTTGTAAAGATTTGAAAGGAGGTGGGATTAGATGTGCGGCCTTTAAGATTTTCCTAACCAAACCCAGAAACCCAGAACATGTAGATGACTATCCTGAACTCGAAAGGATGTTTATCTTATGGGTACTGGGTCAGACATTCTTTCCAAACTCAACTTCTGTTGCTCATGTTGGTTGGCTTGAAGCGTTAGAAGATCTCGACAAAGCACCCGATTATGACTGGGGATCTGCAATTTTAGCAGAATTGTACTGTACGCTGGATAAAGCGTCAATGGGCGAACCAAACTGCACTGGTTTCTGGAGCATCATAGAGGTAAATATCAAAATTATTATTTTTAAATTTATTGTTATTACTAAATACTAAAATTATGGAGTAATTTGCAGTATTGGTGGTATACCTACTTCCGTGTTGGTAAACCAATCCTAAAAGACGGGACAGTTAGATTTCCAATGTTGGACATGTATATGAAGAACAACATAGAGAAGAACACTGGCAGCGACGTCTTCGGTTCCAGTTTTGCGCAGAGGTTACAACAGATGACTCGGAGCCACAACAACGTAGTTGTTCACCCTTATGTTGGTTTACCTCGGTATAGTGATGACGTTGGACAAAGAATTATTGATTCTTCTATACGTAGAGTTGTTTTTTACAATCCGAAATCACAAAGAGGGGTTTGGTATATGGGAGAAAGAGTGCAGTACCAAATACAAGGTATATTTGCAATTGCAATTAACCCGCTACAACAGATGCAAACCTCTACATCAGATTTTTATCGGCTGAGAATAACCGGTTGGGAGAGGTATGAACTAAATACAAAGTTGGATATTAGTGAAGTGCATTATGTTAACTGGTACCATTCAATTACGAAGCCTGTGATTGGGACACAGAACATGCACGTCTATGGGGTTGATTTCCCAGGGTTATCAAACATGTCCCATAATCCAAATATCGTTCCTAGCCAACCACCTCCAGAAGAGCCAAGCTTTATGACTTATCCCAGGACGGGTGCAAGTTATTCATCATCCTCGTCAAATATGCCCGAAATTCGTTGGGAGATGCAAAGTATTACTTCACAAGGTGAGTCAACCACGATCCCCATTGTTTCCTAAGGTATGGACCGTGATTATCCTTACGATAATGTCATTGCCAGTGAAGAAGAGTTGCGGATCGACTTAACGATTTGCATTGGAGGAATCGGCAAGTAGAGGCTTCACTTGGAATAACTACGAAAATGGCAGACAGACACAATGTTTGGATTGGCTCCAACTCCAACTCCAACTTCAAATGATGATGGGCGGCAGTCACATTCTTCCTATTCCACCAAGAGCAACAGATCATTGCACTAAAGTGAAGAAACCGACAGATCATGGCAAGAAAGTGAAGAAGCAGTGGTGCGAGAAACACAACACAATGTGGTGCGGGTAACACAGTACAATACTACTTCACCACAAATTGTGCCTGTATCTCAACCTCATGAGTTAGACATTTCGGCTTAAACCTAGGCGCATTTTATCATCATTCTCGCCCTACAACCCAAATGTGCCCTACAACCCAAATGAATGCTACACACCAACACCACCACAACAACAAACCTCTTAAATGCTTGGACCGAGTACACAGAGTGCTTTCCAATCACCTAATTTTGTTCAGCCAGGTCAATCGCCTAATTTTGTTCATCTAGGTCTATCAGGTCTATCCCCAGGTCTATCAACATTTAGAAATTTACATACTATGTTGGCTTTGGGTGATTTCCCAGGTCTATCCCCAGGACTTTCTGAATTCTTGGCTCTAGAAAATAACAATAAGGGAGCTAGAGATGAGCGACGTTAGAGTGATTAATGTAATTTTTAATTCTGCTACATTTGTAGTTTTTAGTGTTAATTAAATAAAATTACATATGTTTAAAAGTAAGCATTTTACGTTGGCTTCATTAAATTACGACGGACTACACATTACATTAGCTTCACTAATAAGAAGAAGTACTAGGTGGAACAACAACACCAAGGAAGGGGTTGAAACTGTTCAACACCTTAAGGATTTCAAAACATTTGTCGAAAGAAAAAGCCACATTTTTCCATCTTCGCCATTCAACCAACGATATTGTTACCATCTCAGCATTATTTTCACCTCTCAATCGATATCGATTTACGTGTATGGTTAAAGCTACAAACTCATTTACTTCTTTCTTAATTGTACCAAAACGATGTTCTATGTCAGATATAGAACGACGACTCGGATTACGAGTGTTACTGCAGAACCCATCATGAATAACCACCCAGAAATTCACCCATGGATAGTTTGCCGAAGCAAGCTGAGTAGATAAAAAAACATAGTTTTTGCAAATAGATTCATCTTCTTCTTTAGCATACGGAACTCGCCGAACTAACCGGGGCCGAGACATGTTCAATCAAGAATTGAGAGTGAAGAGAAGAATGTGTAGAATGTGTGAATTTAGAGTTGAAATGAGGAGTATTTATAGAATTCAAAAAATATAGCCGTTGGATCACAAGATTTGTGAGCCGTTCAGATTGAGCCGTTGGCGCCATTAGGAATGACGCTAGCGACTTTGATACGGACTCGAGCGTAATAACTTAAAACGCCCTCTGGTAATAATAACGCTAGCGATTTTCTTCCGGACGCCAGCGTCAGAAGAAATATCGCCCGTCTTTAACACAGACGCGCGCTGGATGTTCCGACTCAATGTTCAAAGCAACAGAATTGATGATTTGAACATCCATTTTTCATGTTTGTTCATGCCATAGTGGGAGAAAAATGAACAAACTCAGAGTTTGTTCATCCCATAGGAACTGCTCTAACTACACAAACTTAATATCAACAAATACGAACCAAAGTTTCCCTTCCTGACAAATCAGTCACATGTTGCAAACCGAATTGAAACATACTAGAGTTCAATACAACTTCCACAGAAAAACCATAACTTTCAAAACATGCATAATGCCGATCTCCAT
The DNA here is from genome assembly GCA_023531295.1 of Papaver armeniacum. Classification (NCBI taxonomy): domain Eukaryota; kingdom Viridiplantae; phylum Streptophyta; class Magnoliopsida; order Ranunculales; family Papaveraceae; genus Papaver; species Papaver armeniacum. Next base: position 708,431 of record JAJJWW010004572.1, read on the forward strand.
AATCACACACAAACCAATTTTTTCATGGGAATTACATAAATGCACCAATATGTACACCGCTGTAAAACACGAGAAACCTACTTTTTCATGGAAAATACACGGGTGCACCAATGTATACACCCTTGCCAAACATGCACAAAACCTATCACTCATAACCACACAAAAACCTACTTTTTCATGGAAAATACACAGGTTCACCAATATGTACACCACTGTAAAACATGTATAAAGACGATCATTCATAACCACACACAAACCTACTTTTTCTTGGGAATTCCACTAGCGCACCAATATGTACACCCCTACAAAACATGTATAAAGCCTAATTTTTCAGCTAAGATATCCTAATGCACAAAATCCTATTATCAGCTGAGACCAACATCAAGGTGGGCATCAAAAAGGGAACCAAGTATACAATTAGACCAAATACCTATCACCCTGTTGCAACATTTTGGGTTGCAAGCATAGAAGCATGAGGCGAGGACCCATCTTTATCAGCTTAATTTGACCTTCATTCCCCATGCAATTGTGCTACAACATCTTGGGCTACAAGCATAGCAACATAAGGTGAGGTCATTTCCTAAGGAAAATGTGCTCACAACCTCCTTTATCCTCTTCAACTCATCCTCTGAGCTTATCCAATTCCTGTAAATAAGATTAGATGAACAACATTAAAATGAAATGCAAGTTAAGAAGAGATATTATATAGAAGATCAGATGTATATGCACATCCCTCGCCAGCTCTGACCAAAAGGTATGAACTGACTTCAGTGTAAGGTATAGCGAATTAAAATCAACATGTGTACAATTATGTACACATTAAGAATGAACATGTGTATAACTATGTGCACATTAAAAATCAACATGTGTACAATTATGTACACATTAACGATTGATAGGTGTGATAAACACCTAATTTTATATCTAGTATTTATGCTTTCTTTGCGAGTTTTCATGTAAATTATGTATCTTATGTGTGAATTTGAGTTTGTTAGGTACTTTGGAGTCATGTGATGAAAAAGAAGAGAAACATGAGATCAATATGCTATTTGAGAACCTTGGTCGTTGGCGGTGGAAGCACGAAGCTACTGAAGGCTCAAATACATCAAAATAGTGAGTTACCCAAGCACCATTCTTATAGGGCATCCAACTGATGTCAGCTGGAAGAGTGCTGAAGACACACTGAAGTTGTTAAGGGCTACCCAGCCTTCTATATAACCAAAAATTGAACTCCATAAACGCGCAACAACATTATTTCTTCATCTCATCTTCAAGTCGCTACCAGCCATTGCCAAGAGTGGTTCACGCCGGCTCCATTGGTCCGGTGGGTGTTTACAAGTACTGAGGAGGTACCGAGAAGGAGAAAGAAAAGGAACTAGTGATTAGTTTCTGTGCAGAACTGAAAGCTCGAGAAATCCAGCATGAAGAAGCTTAAGCTGATGCCATCGACTCATCATTGATCAATGGAGGAGATTACTGAAGGGTTAAGACAGGAATTGCAGAAGCTAAGTCAAGGAAGAGTGGGCTCGAATCTGTGATGATTTTGACAGAGTTCAAGCTGCAAAACAGGCCAGAAAATGGAGTAGAATGCAGTGACTGCCATTGATATTTGATGATAAACAAGAGGATTCAGAGCTGGTTTGTATCTACGAATGAATGGGTTTGTGTAGATTCGTATTTTGCAGGGAAGGAATCGATTTGTGTTATCTCCAAGGTGCAGCCATTTTACATCCATTAGCAGTCTGCATAGACACACACAATTTGTTCGAGTAAATGTCTAAACTACCTTTTCATCACCACTTCAAGCTCAGGTGTTGTTAGTTGAGCCTGTGTGCAAGGGCTGTTGCTGAAATTATCTGTGGAGGTATTTTTCATATGTTCTGGTGGCTGTATTGGGTTGTCTGAAGAGTATAAGTGATTCGAATCTGTGGTGATTCATGGCAAGTTTCAGCAGTAAACTCAGTGAAGATTTACAAGGGTTTTGTTGGCTTGAATTGAGTAAGAAACGGTGCAAGTCTACAGCTTAGTATGGTTCGAGTATATGGAGTTTGGGTCGACTATTGGGTCAGTATTTCGGTCGGCACAACAATGAAAAGCGAGGCTGCTGATGCTATTTAGCCATGGTTGGATGGCAGTGAATGTGCTCTTGTTCTCGACAAATTATGTGCTGTTTTAGGATTTGAAATGAAGACTAGGTACTGATGGTGTTTCGGGTTAACATTGGGTACGAGTTTGAGAAGGTCTGGAGTCGAGTATTGGCAGCAAGAAAGTAGGGAGGAAATCAACAATTATCTTGATATGGACTTAGCCGTGAAAACATGACTTATTGCCGAGAGTTTTGGGAGTTAAACGGCTGGGATTTGGAAGCTGGGAGAGTTTTTATCGGACAAGGATTGTTGGATCTGTCGAGAAGGAGGAAGTCGAGGTGACACCGAAGCTAAGGATGTGCCTGTGGAAGGCGATTTGGCATGGCGAGTAAAGTTGGTGCAGTGGAATGAAACTCAGTCTTTGGTATGTTGTTCACGAGAGGGGTTTGTGATCTTTGTGTCGAGCGAAAAGGGAGTGGACTTTGTGTTGAGAACGAGACTGGTAATGGGTGTTCGCGGTGATGAGATGATGCGGTTGAGTGCAAAGAAAGATTTGCGGTTGAAGGTTGTTCGAGATGGGTGTTGAATGAACATTTAGATGTATGTTAGGGTTTCGGTGAGAAGAATTTGAGTTGTGAATTGCAGGAAGCGTGGTTGGTAGATGTAGCTCAATTTGAAGCAATTGGAATGAGGCACTCAAGAGAGATGTCTTGGTGGTGCATCTATGAGCAAGAGGCGATGTGTGGTGTTTTGATTCGCTATTAGGTGCGGTTGTTTATCTTTGCAAGTTGTTGCATTTGAGATAGGTACTTTCTTGGTGTTGGCTGTGAAGATGTAATGGCTAGGCAAGATGAAGTTCTTTGCTACGAAAGTGTGTATGAACTGTTACAAAGGAATCGGGAGCATTGCAGGCTTGCGGTGATGGCTGGAGCTGGAATTACGGGGAAGAGATGAGGTTCTTTTGATCAAACCGGTAGGTTCTGGGGTGGTTATGAGACTTCATGCAGATCTTGAGAGAGTGTACGAACCGGCAGTTGCAGCTGTGTGGATGGCTAAGTAATGCTTGGCTGAAGTGCCATCCTGGTGCTAATTTGATCATGGCCTGTGCAAAATAAGCTACAGCCGTGCAATGGCTCATGCCTAGAGCCAAGTGTTGAGTTAGACTATGACCGAGATCCGACTAGGGTTATCCGGATCACCGAGTTAGACAGACTTGATTCACCCGACTCGGATGCCTTAACCGAGTTAACTCGATGACCGATGTTTCGGGTGACCAGGGTGGACTTTGCTTGGTCCCCGAGCTACTTTGTCTATGCCGGATTCCGAACAATTTCTGCCAGTTCACGAGTTTTCCGTGAGCATATTTTTGGGACATATTTTCACATGGGTTTCTCACATGGTTCATGGGCTTGGTGGACTTTTTGGTGATGGACTTTGAAGACCTAATTTTGGAAAGTGGGAAGGCTATAAAAAGAAAAGGTTTCTATTCTTTTGAGGGGGCACGTATTCTTCTTGGAGTTTTGCAGAGAGCCGGAGCTAGGGTTTGCCTTCATTTAATATTTTCATCTTCTTTACTTTATTTCCATTATTATTTGATGATGAACTCCAATATTATGAGTAACTAAAACTCTCTTTGATTAAGGCGATTTGGCTTAGAAATATGAATCTATATTTGATATGAAATAACTTGTTCTCTTGCATTCATTAATGTTATTGATATATTTCTACCATGCTAATATTGTCTATGGATTATTTGTTAAGGCTTTAAGTTCGAAATTGAATCATTAATTCTTAATCTATTTGCTAGTTTAGATTTTCTTCGACCCGTAATTGTCTAGAGAAGATAAACGCAAGTAGCAATATATAGGTATTGATGATGGGACTTTGTTAAGTACCTATATGTAGAAATCAACACTAGTAGGTGATTCATGCTTTTGAGTTCATCACTAGGAGCAACCTTATCTCACAGAACTTAGAGCACTTGTTTAAGTCAAACCTAGTAAGCGTACCTCTAGGAAACTTGGCAAGTAGGAACCGGTAGTCGAGCGCTTCCGTATCCGGTGAGCTAGGAGATAATAACGGAATAGTTGAGCGTACTAATTATTCTAGGGTTGTTAGTAACATGATAATGTGAAGAACATAGCTATCTATCAATTTTGTTTGTATTCCGTGGTCTAGAATGAACCTTTAATCAATTACATCTCATATTTGAATACATTTTACAATTTTCAGAATTTCTACAACAAAATCATCTTTGCTAAGAGTATTTGCATAACAACTTGAACTTCATACCTCCCTTGGGACGATCCTAATTACATTATACTACTTGCTAGTTAAAGAGAAGTAGAGAAATTTATTTTTGCGAGTTTGACACCTCGTCAAAATTGGCGCCGCTGCCGGGGAGGCAGTGGCAAGTTTAGTTGTTATTTTTATTTTTAGTTGTTATTTTTGCTTTTGATTACGATTTCAGTTTACTTATTCAATCTCTTAGAATCTGATTTTAGTGTACTATTTCTTTGGTGAATGCGTGGAGAGGGCAGACCAAGTCCAATTGGTATACGTCTTCGTTCGGGCACTTTACTTAAGGATTTCATACAGCAGTCAACACTCCACTTCCTCAAAGTTCTACACCAAGTGAATTCTCGGATTCGGACGAAGAGGAAGACAACACAATGGGAGGTCGACCACCTGCTCCAAGAACACTCAAGGAGCTCACTTCTCCAAACCTAGATCAGCAGCCTTTATGTATTGGATGAATGGAACCATTGAGTTGAAACCACAATTGATTAACTTGCTGCCCAAATTCGGAGGTTTAGCGGGAGAAGATCCTAATCGTCACTTGCAACAATTCCATCATGTTGTGACTAGTATGAAGCAAGCAACTGCAGATGCGGATATGGCTATGATGACATGACTTTTCCTTTCTCTCTTTTAGATACTGCGCGGGAGAGTGGTTCTTTTGCTTACCCATTTGGGAAGCATAACCACATGGAATGGGATGAAGAAATTGTTCCTTGAGAAGTATTTTCCAAAGCATCAAAAGCAGCTGTGATTCGCAAGGAGATTTGTGGTATTAGGCAAGTATCGGGAGAGACTCTCCATGAGTATTGGGAGCGCTACAAGAAGCTTTTAGCTAGTTGTCCACACCACCAAATCAGTGATCAACTTGTGATTCAATATTTCTACGAGGGGTTGCTTTCTAATGATAGAAATTTGATCGATGCCGCAAGTGGTGGTGCACTTACCAACAAGACCATTGCGGAAGCTACAAGTTTGTTGGAGAATATGGCTGCGAACACTCAACAATTCTACACTCGAGATGAATCGGCGGTAAGGAAGGTGAATGAAGTTGGCAATTCTTCACACATGGAACAAAGGATGGGCAACATGGAGAGAATGATGACTCAAATAGCTGCAGCTGTCATACCATCATCATATACCGAAGATGTTGAGCAAGCAAGTGCTATGTACCAAAATCAAGCAAAGGCCGAGGTACGATCCGTACTCCAACACATACAACCTGGGTTGGCGTGATCATCCGAATTTCACTATGCAAACAAGCAAGCTGCTGCAAATCCTACTTTCAATCAACAAGGAGGATATCAATTCATTCAAAGACCACCACAAGAAACTCAAGGCACGAGTATAGATGACAAGTTGAATCTCATTCTCAACACAATGGTGCAAGATAAGCAAAAGACATCAATGGATATGAAGGACATCCGAACACAAATGGGTCAATTAGCTAATGCCGTGAGAAAATTGGAAGCACAAGCGAGAGGGAAAACTTCCTTCGCAACCAATAAATCACAAGGAGAATGCCAATGCTATTGAGTTACGAAGTGGGAAGCAAGTAGAGAAACCGGAAACTTCACCGGTGTCCCATGAACCCGATTTGGAGAAAGAAGAGGGTGAAAACACCCCTAAAAAGGCTGACCCGGTAACAAATTCTAACTCTAAAACTCATGTTTCTACTTATGTTACTTCTCCGCCTTTTCCTAGCAGGTTTGCAAAGTCGAACAAGGAGACATTGTACCAAGAGCTTTTGGAAATCTTTAAGAAGATTGAAGTGAACATTCCACTCATTGAGGCGATAAGGCAAGTTCCACGTTGGGAAAAGTTCTTGAAGGAATTATGCACTAACAAGCACAATTTGACCCGGAACGAGGTAATGAGTGTGGGGAGAATGCTTGGCATATCTTCAAAAGAAACTCCACCTAAGTTGAAAGACCCGGTAGTTTCACCATACCATGTACTATTGGTAAAATCGGGTTTGAACGTGCTATGTTAGATTTAGGAGCATCCATTAATGTTATGCCTGCCTCCGTTTATGAATCATTGAATCTTGGACCTCTTAAGAATACCGGTATTGTTATACAACTTGCTGATAGGTCTAATTCTTACCCGAAAGGGGTTATTGAAGATGTTTTGGTGCAGGTTAATCAACTCATATTTCCAGCTGATTTCTATGTTCTTGACATGATGGATGAAGATTCACCATCGTCTACTCCTTCTCATTGGGTAGACCGTTCATGAGAACCGCTAGAACAAAAATAGATGTTTTTAAAGGCGCCTTAACTATGGAATTTGATGACGAAGTCATAAGTTTCAATATCTTTGAGGCTATGAGATATCCTAGTGATGTGCATTCCTGTTTTTCAATTGATATTATTGATTCTCTAGCTCAACAGATTTTTGAATTGAATGGTGAAGATGCTTTAGAAAACACCATAGTGGAAGGTTTAGGTTATGGGAAATATAAAGACCTTGAAAGTGAATTGTCTATTTGTGATGAGCTTAAAGAGGCTGTTTTAGCTCTTAACTCATTAAAAGAAGTTCACAAAAGTATAATGCGTCTTATGTTTCTTTGCCGCTTACTAATGAGAAACTTTACCATCGAATTGTGCAGGCACCTATTCTTGAGTTGAAACCTCTTTAGGATCACCTCAAATATGTATATTTGGGTGAAAAGGAAGAGTTGCGGTGATCATTGCCAAAGGCCTTACCAAGGTGCAAGAGGAGAAGCTTGTTCGAGTGCTAAGAGAGTACAAGTCTGCCATTGGGTGGACCATTGCCTATATCAAAGGAATCAGTCCTTCCACATTTATGCACCGAATACTTCTTGAGGAGGGGGCAAAACCAACAAGAGAAGCTCAACGTCGCTTGAACCCTCCAATGATGGAAGTAGTCAAGAAGGAAATCTGAAGTTTTTGGAAGTAGGGTGATCTATCCCATATCCGATAGCAAATGGGTGAGCCCGATTCAAGTCGTTCCAAAGAAGTCCGGAATCACGGTGGTGAAAAACGAAGATAATGACTTGGTTCCAACTAGAATCCAGACCGGTTGGAGAGTGTGCATTGATTACCGAAAGCTCAACTCTACCACCCGAAAGGACCATTTTCCCTTACCATTCATTGATCAAATGCTTGAAAGGTTGGCTAGACATGCTTTTTACTGCTTCCTTGATGGTTTTTCAGGTTATAACCAGATTGTAATAGCCCCGGAAGATCAAGAAAAGACGACATTTACTTGCCCTTTTGGAACTTTTGCGTATAGACGTATGCCATTTGGCTTGTGCAATGCACCAGCCACTTTTCAACGTTGTATGGTAAGTATATTCTCAGATTATGTGGAAAGCATCATAGAAGTGTTTATGGATGATTTCAGCGTGTATGGTGATTCTTTTGACAAATGCTTAGATAACCTTGCACTTATTCTTAAACGATGCGTAGAAACTAATCTTGTGCTTAATTGGGAAAAATGTCACTTTATGGTCAATCATGGGATTGTGCTAGGTCATGTTGTATCCTCTAAGGGGTTAGAAGTTGACAAGGCTAAGATAGATTTGATTCGGAACTTACAATACCCCACAAATGTGAGGGAGGTTCGCTCTTTTCTTGGTCATGCGAGGTTTTTATAGGAGATTCATCAAGGATTTCTCCAAGATTGCAATGCCCCTGTGTAGACTCTTGCAAAAAGATGTGGCCTTTGATTGTGACAAGGAATGCAAGGAAGCTTTCGACACCTTGAAAGAGTTGTTGACTACCGCACCAATCATCAAACCACCGGATCGGAGCAAGCCATTTGAGTTGATGTGCGATGCAAGTGATTATGCCGTTGGAGCCGTGTTGGGACAGCGAGATGGCAAAGTTCCATATGCCATTTATTATGCTTCTAGAACTCTCAACGGAGCACAAATCAACTACTCCACTACTGAAAAGGAGCTTTTGGCCATAGTGTTTGCACTCGAGAAGTTTAGATCTTATTTAGTGGGTACAAAGGTGGTTGTTTTCTCGACCATGCTTGCACTTCGATACTTGCTAACAAAGAAGGATGCTAAGCCAAGGCTCATAAGGTGGATTCTTCTTCTTCAAGAGTTCAACTTGCAAATCAAGGACAAGAAGGGCAGTGAGAATACTGTAGCGGATCATTTAAGCAGATTGGTTGTGTCCGAATAAGCGATTCCTTTGCATGATAGCTTCCCGGATGAGCAACTCTTTGCGGTTGGTGGCACAACTCCATGGTACGCTGATATTGTTAACTTCTTGGTGACGGGACAAGTACCTAGTTCCATGTCTACATTCCAAAAACACAAGCTCAAGAAGATTGCTAAGCAATATATATGGGATGAACCTTATTTGTGGAAGCATTGCTCCGATCAAATGATCCACAAGTGCGTACTCGAATCCGAGTTCCAATCAATTCTGAATTTTTGTCACTCATATGCTTGTGGTGGCCATTTCGGAGCCAAGAGGACAGCCCTCAAGGTTCTCGAAAGTGGTTTTTATTGGCCTATATTGTTTAAGGATTCATATCTATGTTGTAAGGCTTGTGATAGGTGTCAAAGGACAGGCAACCTTGGTGCTAGAAACCAAATGCCGCAAACACCAATTCTCTCTGTTGAGATTTTTGATGTTTGGGGTATCGATTTTATGGGGCCTTTTGTGAATTCCAATGGGAAATTTTTTATACTTCTTGCTGTAGATTATGTATCTAAGTGGGTGGAAGCTAAAGCCACCCCTACCAATGATTCTCATATTGTTTGTGAGTTTGTGAAGGAACATATCTTTTCTAGGTTTGGAACACCTCGAGTGGTGATTAGTGATGGAGGTTCGCACTTCAAGAGATCCTTTCACGCTCTTCTAAAGAAGTATAACATTTCTCATAAAGTTGGCACACCGTATCATCCACAAACGAGCGGTCAAGCTGAAATTTCCACCTGGGAGATTAAGTCCATCTTAGAGAAGACGGTGAATGTTACAAGGAAAGATTGGAGTTATAGACTCAATGACGCTTTGTGGGCGTATAGGACAGACTTATAAGACACCCATCGGTATGTCTCCTTTTAGGCTTGTCTATGGTAAACCTTGCCATCTTCCGTCGAACTTGAACACAAAGCTTATTGGGCTATCAAGGTATGTAATATGGAATTAGATGCAGCTGGTGAACATAGGAAACTTCAAGCTCAATGAGTTAGAAGAGATACGAAATGATGCATATGAAAGTTCCCGCATTTATAAAGAAAATACCAAGGCTTTCCATGATAAAATGATTTCCAGAAAGAGTTTTGAAGTAGGGCAGAAAGTACTTTTATTCCATTCTCGTCTTAAATTGTTTCCGGGTAAACTTAGGTCCAGATGGGTTGGACCATTTGTTGTTACTAATGTGTTTGCGCATGGTGCAGTTGAGATAACTAGTCCCAAAACAGGGGCTGATTTCCAAGGTTAACGGCCATCGCTTGAAACCATACTATGAGCAGTTTGTGACGGAGAATCAGGATATGATCACATTGAGTGATCCACTCCCTCTGGAGGAGTAATTGGAGCCGAACGTCGGGCTGACGACGTTAAACCAAGCGCTAAGTGGGAGGCAACCCACCGGTTTTGTATCTTTACCTTTATCTCTTTATTTTTTTTCAGCATTTTATCTTTTATTTTTCTTTGTTTTTGCACTTCGTTTGCTGAATTTCCCACCTTGATCTTTCTTTGGACGATTCAATTTTACATTGAGGACAATGTAAAGTTTAAGTGTGGGGGAGCATTTATATGTTTGTATAGTTTGTTTTAGTTTGTTTTATGCCTTTTACAAAAAAAAAAAAAAAAAAAAAAAAAAAAAAAAAAAAAAAAAAAAAAGAAAAATTTGTGCTTTTTGAACTCCGAAATCTAGAAACTTGTGCCTTTAGGATGACACCATTAGTGGATGGAATCATTTTGATTGCAGGAGTTGAGGAACCCATTAATTAACAAGAACGAACATAGCTCAGGAATCACAAATAACATGATAGTCGTTACCATATCTCGGAATATCACCATATCGCATTTATTTTTTTTTTCTCCATATTTATCTATTGTTCTCTAAGTGCTTTGGTGGGTCACTAAACATCGACGTGTTATTACTGCTAGGATGAAATAGAGTGATTGAGTTGCTAAAAAAAAAAAAAAAAAAAAAGAAGAAAAAAAAGAGACCGACCAATTAGACCAAACGGAATAAAGAATGACACTTGGGAATAGCAATATGTGTGAAACGTAGTCCCTGTCTCCGTCGCCTAAACAAGCGTGGAATGCAGGATCCAAGGCAACTATCACGTACTTGCTGACAAGAAGCATGCGCTTGGATCCAAAAGATCGAATCATCTTTGTCACACAAAAAAAAAGTGAAAAAGAAGAAAAAGAAAAAGAAAAGAAAGTATTATATTTGGTGAATAAAGTCACTCCTGGTTCCCTTGTATATGCCCGGTGAGTTGATGTATAAATAAGTTTGTTGACCACTTTGGTTCCCTTGTATATGCCAGTGTGTTAACACTAGAATTGACCAGTAGCTCAATCCAATAGGATAGGTTCATCTTGGCGGTGACCTTGATTAGGATATGGGAAACATCGATCACTTGTGAACATTCGCCAACATCTACATTTATATCCATCTTCTTAATCTTTTCATTGTGATTGTGGTTTGTTAGTTTCGAGTATTGTGGTTTGTTCGACTATCTAATTAGAGCTTTATTTACTTATATATGAACTGAATTTGTGCAAGGTACCTCCTCTGTAGTCATTTTGGATTCATTCATTGATTTGTCACAAATAGACGGAGTTGGAAATATAGGTTTTGTAGGCGGACCTCTTGTAAACCTTCACGAGACTAAAACTCGTCCACTAGGGACACCTAGGGGTTCAAAGGCTTGTTATTTATGTTAAAAGTGACCGTAGCCTCGACGAGACGGAGTTGTATGTATCTTTTAGAATTATTTTGTTTGATTTGCTCGAGGACTAGCAAAGTCTAAGTGTGGGGGAATTTGATAGGTGTGATAAACACCTAATTTTATATCTAGTATTTATGCTTTCTTTGCGAGTTTTCATGTAAATTATGTATCTTATGTGTGAATTTGAGTTTGTTAGGTACTTTGGAGTCATGTGATGAAAAAGAAGAGAAACATGAGCTCAATATGCTATTTGAGAACCTTGGTCGTTGGCGCAGTGGAAGCACAGAAGCACGAAGGCTCAAATACATCAAAATAGTGAGTTACCCAAGCACCATTCTTATCAGGGCATCCAACTGATGTCAGCTGGAAGAGTGCTGAAGACACACTGAAGTTGTTAAGGGCTACCCAGCCTTCTATATAACCAAAAATTGAACTCCATAAACGCGCAACAACATTATTTCTTCATCTCATCTTCAAGTCGCTACCAGCCATTGCCAAGAGTGGTTCACGCCGGCTCCATTGGTCCGGTGGGTGTTTACAAGTATTGAGGAGGTACCGAGAAGGAGAAAGAAAAGGAACTAGTGATTAGTTTCGTGCGAACGAAAGCTCGAGAAATCCGGCATGAAGAAGCTTAGGCGATGCTATCGACTCATCATTGATCAATGGAGGAGATTACTGAAGGGTTAAGACAGGAATTGCAGAAGCTAAGTCAAGGAAGAGTGGGCTCGAATCTGTGATGATTTTGACAGAGTTCAAGCTGCAAAACAGGCCAGAAAATGGAGTAGAATGCAGTGACTGCCATTGATATTTGATGATAAACAAGAGGATTCAGAGCTGGTTTGTATCTACGAATGAATGGGTTTGTGTAGATTCGTATTTTGCATGGAAGGAATTGATTTGTGTTATCTCCAAGGTGCAGCCATTTTACATCCATTAGCAGTCTGCAGCATACACACAAGCTGTTCGAGTAAATGTCTAAACTACCTTTTCATCACCACTTCAAGCTCAGGTGTTGTTAGTTGAGCCTGTGTGCAAGGGCTGTTGCTGAAATTATCTGTGGAGGTATTTTTCATATGTTCTGGTGGTTGTATTGGGTTGTCTGAAGAGTATAAGTGATTCGAATCTGTGGTGATTCATGGCAAGTTTCAGCAGTAAACTCAGTGAAGATTTACAAGGGTTTTGTTGGCTTGAATTGAGTAAGAAACGGTGCAAGTCTGACTTAGTATGGTTCGAGTATATGGAGTTTGGGTCGACTATTGGGCTGTATTTCAGTCGGCACAACAATGAGAAAACTGAGCTGCTGATGCTATTTAGCCATGGTTGGATGGCAGTGAATGTGCTCTTGTTCTCGACAGATTATGTGCTGTTTTAGGATTTGAAATGAAGACTAGGTACTGATGGTGTTTCGGGTTAACATTGGGTACGAGTTTGAGAAGGTCTGGAGTCGAGTATTGCAAAGAAGAAAGTAGGGAGGAAATCAACAATTATCTTGATATGGACTTAGCCGTGAAAACATGACTTATTGCCGAGAGTTTTGGGAGTTAAACGGCTGGGATTTGGAAGGCTGGGAGAGTTTTTATCGGACAAGGATTGTTGGATCGTCGGAAAGGAGGAAGGCGAGGTGACACTGAAGCTAAGGATGTTACTGTGGAAGCTGATTTGGCATGGCGAGTAGGCTGGTGCAGTGGAATGAAAGCAAAAGTGCTTTGGTATGTTGTTCACGAGAGGGGTTTGTGATCTTTGTGTCGGGAGCGAAAAGGAGTGGACTTTGTGTTGAGAAGCGAGACTGGTAATGGGTGTTCGCGGTGATGAGATGATGCGATTCGAGTCTGACAAAGATTTGCGGTTGAAGGTGTTTCGAGATGGGTGTTGAATGAACATTTAGATGTATGTTAGGGTTTCAGTGAGAAGAATTTGAGCTGTGAATTGCGAGGAACCGTGGTTGGTAGATGTAGCTCAATTTGAAGCAATTGGAATGAGGCACTCAAGAGAGATGTCTTGGTGGTGCATCTATGAGCAAGAGCTGATGTGTGGTGTTTTGAATTGCTATTAGGTGTAGTTATTGTCCGCAAGTTTTGCAGCTGAGATAGGTACTTTCTTGGTGTTGGCTGTGAAGATGTAATGGCTAGGCAAGATGAAGTTCTGCTCGAGAAAGTGTGTATGAACTGTTACAAGGAACTGGGAGCATTGCGGGCTTGCGGTGATGGCTCGGAACTGGAATTACGGGGAAGAGATGAGGTTCTTCGATCAAAACTGGTAGGTTCTGGTGGTTATGAGACTCGCAGATCTTTGAGAGAGTGTACGAACTGCAGGTTGCAGCTGTGTGGATGGCTAAGTAATGCTTGGTGAAGTGCCATCCTGGTGCTAATTTGATCATGGCTTGTGCAAAATAAGCTACGTACGTGCAATGGCTCATGCCTAGAGCCAAGTGTTGAGTTAGACTATGACTCGGATCCGACTAGGGTTATCCGGATCACCTGAGTTAGACAGAGACTTGATTCACCCTGACTCGGTCTGCAACCGAGTTAACTCGGTGAGCCCGATGTTTCACGGGTGGCCAGGGTGGACTTTGCAGGTCACTGAGCTACTTGTCGGCCTTAGGATTCCGGCCAATTTCCGGCTTCGATTCACCGGTTTTCCGGCGAGCATATTTTTGGGACATATTTTCACATGGGTTTCTCACACATGGTTCATGGGCTTGGTGGACTTTTTGGTGATGGACTTTGAAGACCTAATTTTGGAAAGTGGGAAGGCTATAAAAAGAAAAGGTTTCTATTCTTTTGAGGGGGCACGTATTCTTCTTGGAGTTTTGCAGAGAGAGGAGCTAGGGTTTGCCTTCATTTAATATTTTCATCTTCTTTACTTTATTTCCATTATTATTTGATGATGAACTCCAATATTATGAGTAACTAAAACTCTCTTTGATTAAGGGCGATTTCGAAGCCCGAAATATGAATCTATATTTGATATGAAATAACTTGTTCTCTTGCATTCATTAATGTTATTGATAGATTTCTACCATGCTAATATTGTCTATGGATTATTTGTTAAGGCTTTAAGTTCGAAATTGAATCATTAATTCTTAATCTATTTGCTAGTTTAGATTTTCTTCGACCCGTAATTATCTAGAGAAGATAAACGCAAGTAGCAATATATAGGTATTGATGATGGGACTTTGTTAAGTACCTATATGTAGAAATCAACACTAGTAGGTGATTCATGCTTTTGAGTTCATCACTAGGAGCAACCTTATCTCACAGAACTTAGAGCACTTGTTTAAGTCAAACCTAGTAAGCGTACCTCTAGGAAACTTGGCAAGTAGGAACTGGTAGTCGAGCGCTTCCGTATCCGGTGAGCTAGGAGATAATAACGGAATAGTTGAGCGTACTAATTATTCTAGGGTTGTTAGTAACATGATAATGTGAAGAACATAGCTATCTATCAATTTGGTTTGTATTCCGTGGTCTAGAATGAACCTTTAATCAATTACATCTCATATTTGAATACATTTTACAATTTTCAGAATTTCTACAACAAAATCATCTTTGCTAAGAGTATTTGCATAACAACTTGAACTTCATACCTCCCTTGGGACGATCCAAATTACATTATACTACTTGCTAGTTAAAGAGAAGTAGAGAAATTTATTTTTGCGAGTTTGACACCTCGTCAACGATCCACGGTTCGATTGTAAAATATCGACCTTGTATAGAATAAATGGGTAAAAACTCTTCATTTCTCCCAAAATGAACTTATGTGAAACGAAATATAAAAGATTGTCAAATATCATTCATAAAAAACGGATATGTTTCTGCAAAGTACAATTCAAAAATTGCACAGTTAGAAGATATTGATAATGTTAATCCAAAATTTAGAAATTAATGTGAGGTTTCTCGAAAGGATTCTTACGAAAACGAATTTTACGAAAATGGATTATTATTATTCCGTGGATTATCTCGCACAACCAACTATAATTGAATGGTAAGAATTTCCTAAACTCTTTGTATCAATAAAAAAAATAGATTAAATGAAAATTAATTCTCACATATAGAAGTTTTGTATCATATCCTTCATATCAACCACTCATAACCCTACTGCTGCAAACAACTATAGCACCTCAACCATTCAAATCGAATCTTCTATTTTTGTTGTAGCTTTCTATATGTCTAAAAAAACAAGTCTAAAAAACAAGTTTTTCGGAGAAAGGGCTTATAGGTAGGAAAAGTTTTAGCTTGAGGTATATTTGGGTACCCTCGCCTTTCTAACATATTACTAAAAAAACAAGAAAAAAAAATCTTCGAGTCAGGGACTCAGTCCATACTGAAAAGGCGAGGGTACCCAAATATACCTCAAGCTAAAACTTTTCCTACCTATAAGCCCTTTCTCCGAAAGTGATTGTCTATGGACTGAGTCGAGACAATGCAACTAATCGGTTCATACTTCGTGTGATCGTCTATGGATACGAGATCGAGACAATACAACAACGAAGTATGTTTACTTGATACAAAGGTTCGGACTTAACCAAACACAATAGGATTGCTTATCAAGTAAATAGGAATTAACGTTTGTGTGATTTACTTTAATTATAATAAAACAATTATAATGCGAAAAATAAAAGTAAATGACACAACAAGATTTTGTTAACGAGGAAACCGTAAATGCAGAAAAACCCCGGGACCTTGTCCAGAATTGAATACTCTCAGGATTAAGCCGCTACACAAAATTACACCTAACTTCATATAGTTGAGACCAAGTAACTAACCATATAGTTCACTTAGTTCCGTTTGTATTCCCACGCCTCCGACTTGTGAATAAGTAGCGTACTTGGAACAATTCCTTTGGTTCGTATTCCAAATAGTAAAGGAACAACAAATATGTTTGGTATCAACTCTATTCAACCAAGTGATATGAGTTAGACAAAGGCTCTTCTGTTTATCTTAACATAAACTCCTTCGTCGGGTCCTTAGATCTATCTTATGTTCAATCACCCAAAGGTAATCGTTTAAGATTAAGCCAATCAATACCTTTAATCACAAGGAAACGTATTGATGCCGATCTACTCAATTAATCAATCCAATCTACCACAAGGATAAACCGATTATTAATTGGATCCTCTTTTTAAAGAAACAAGTATTGTGCACACCAAAGATTATAAAACCCAAGTCGGATCTTCAATATCTTCTTTGTATTCAAATCTTCTTAAATCTTCAATAAAAACCTGCACACAATCACTTGAATCTCTTGCGATCAATCATGCACAGAACGGACTCTGTTAATAATGGATTATCACAAGATCATCTTTAGAACTAACAACAGTCTAAAGATCCCTGTCGAAACTCTGATCTAGTTTGAGTGAATCTTATATCAGAAGAGAAGATTCTCAAGAATAAACAAACTAGGTGCAATCATATTTCAACCACCGTTAGCCAATCAAATCAATCGAAAACAAAGATAAACAACAATTATCTAGTTTCCCACCAAAGGGTCGCGCTAAAGATTCTCAATCCAAAAGAAGACTTTAAATTGAGCGGCCGTAAGAGATTTTGCCTAATTAGGTTACTCTCCTCTCCGAATAGGCGGCTACACCAGTAAAAACAACAAAAGAGTAAATCTATTGTTACGAAGGATTAGTTTGCTAGAAAGGCAACCTTCGTGTATTTATAGACAAGGAAGTTTGGACACCAAGGAATTTTCAAAACCGAAAATATTCTCAAGATATTCATAAAAGCACAGATTCGGTTTCATAATTTCTGGAAATGCTCTGTCCAAAAATAAGATCGAAATCTCTCGGGAAATCTAATTAGTAAATGCACATTACTAATTCTGTAATTTCCCTACAAAATGAAATTAATAACCTTAATTAAAAGATTCTTAACTTACTTATGTTTCGATCCTGGGATTCTCTTCCCTTAGCCGTTAAGGAATATCTTTCAACAATTATAGAAATAAACATTCACAAGACGTGTTCAAAGTTTGTCGACATCTTAACTTTGTAAGTTCTCTTTCACACTTACAACCTTGAAACCGATTTGCCACACTTCCAAACAAGTTTAGAATTGGTTCATCTGACTTTCAAGAACTATGTGATTGATCAAACCAACATTCAATCACAATCATGGGTTTACGGTTATACCAAAACAAGTTTTGGTTCTACCTCCATGTGAGTACTGTGCATAGTCACACTAGCTTCCCAAAAATTTGGTTGACTAGTGATAGACACATTTTTGTGTCTAATTTTTCTCGCTTCTATATATTGATAATGCTCATTTTTGTAATTATTATGGTGTTTTATGTGTGTGTAGGCATTTTTGGCCAATAAACATTTTTGGAAAAATCGGCTCGAAAAGTTGTCTAATGCACCCGGAGGAGTTATTATTGGCACCCACCGTTTGGATAAGGGGCACCTCCAGGACACCTCATAAGGCACCTGCTATAGGCACCCCTACTCTGGATAGGGGCGCCTCATCTTCAAGAATTCAAAAATGCAGAAAAGGCGGGAAAACTGAACCATCACATCTGCAGATTAGGGTTCGAAATTCAGGCGAGTTTTGGCGAGATTCAATGGCCTATTTTCGTTGGGCTGGACTTCCTAGAGCGAAACACGGTTGGTGTGTGTGTTTGGGTCGAACCAATTGGGCTAGATAAGCCGGAAAAAGCGAAACAGAGGTGAAGAAAGTTTGCCAGGATATCGTGGCTTAAACTTGGCAGTTACGTGAGGATTGGGGAACCATATTACCTATGTTAGACTATAATCTATCTTAGGAAGGCTCAGATATCAGCAGAAGACGCGTAGGAGAAAACATGAATTAAATCTTGTTATATTTGGTGTTTGCTCTAAAACAGGGGTGTCTCGGGTTCTCTGTTTTTGTATGGAAGATATTGTCAGCTTCTTTTGGTATGTTGTTGGAAGATACGTAAGGGGATTGGATGAGATATATTCTCCAATGATTTGACTCAATCGAATAGAGGGTTTGGCAGTAAAAGAGAAACGTGAACATGGTAACTCCGTGACTTGCCGTGGAGGAAAGAAGAAGAGATCTCTCGAGATATTATTGGTCCGGTGACGTATATATAGGTTGCTGGGGGTCACAAAAGGGTTACGTACACTTTAGGGAGGTTAAGGAGCATTGCAGAGCAAAAACACCGAGTTGCAGAGAACATACAGGCGAGGAAGAAGAATAACCAGAAAACAGCAGAAGAAGACAGTCGTTAAATCCGTGACCTTTGCTTTCAAATTCAATTCACTTTGTCACAATTATTGTAACAATTAGTACGAGTTCGCAACAGTTATGTGTTAGGATTCTTTGTAGCAGTGGTTCTGTAACAATTATAACTGTTACAAACACGCTATTTTATACCTTCTCTTCTTTTTAATCAACTTTGGAGCAACAAACATGTATTTTGAGCAAGTGGTTAATATGAGGAGCTAAACCCCATTGCTGAGGCGATAGAGGAAGCTATTTTTCCAACAAGAAGTGGTATATTCTTATTTATCTACTTATTGCAATTATTTTTAAGATTATTTTGCCTTATTCGATAATTGTTTGAATGATTTTTGTTAAGCAATTGTGATTTCTTTTGATAGAGCATACTTGGACCTAGGTTTTTGATGTTCTATGCTTCGGATTTACACTTGTTATTTTGAGAATCTACTTGTTGCAATAGTTTAGAATCAACTTGAATGAGAAAATTGCATGAATATAAATATTGGATTAAATCACTTTGAAATTGGAAAAATAGTGGAATCTTAGCCTCAGTGTTCTTTTAATATTGATAACATCTTTGTCATAGTTTGCTATAATTTTTAGTGAGTTTTCTATTTTTGTTTTGAATTTAAGTCTAAAAAATCCTCCACAAGTCTGAGTTGAACGAACTTTTACTACCGCTTTACAAACAACTTCAAAATCACACCAACTAGGTACTAGGATCGGTTCCCCACATATATATGGTATCTAACTTATATGTGTTGCACATGTCCATAGAATCGGTTCCCCTTTCTGCTATAAACCTTGCTGCACCCCATACAAGGATCGGTTCCCTTTGATGTACTGAACCCATTACTAGGATCGGTTCCCTTTCCCTTACAAGGATCGGTTTCCTTTCCCTTATAAGGATCGATTCCCTCTCCCTTACAAGGTCAGACATACAACATCCGATCATACCACAGGTGATTACTTAAGATCGGTTTTACTAATAAAAGTTATACCAATACCTAAGTCAGGACTTTGTGAACAGTTCTACCAAGAACACAACAAGTTGTGAGCGGTTATACTCTATCACACATATTGGTTGTTCATAAGATATGCAATGAATAACAAAACCAATAACACCTGGCAATTTCCTTTTCGGTTCACAAACAAATTTATGAACTTACTTCCTTAGAACACATGTAAACATTGTTCCCTAGGATGAAATCCTCACCTCATACCCATACATAATCACAATAACATTCAAATGATTATGACGATGTCTTATCTATAAAGTTTAATGGTTAAGCAATAAACCTCGTATGTATTCCTTAATACTATGTCTATCTAGAGTTCAAATATGCTTCGCAGTTATGTTTTCAATATGCACGACTTGAAAGATACGTTAGGGAATGAAACAGTTCAAGTCAAATATCACTGACCTCAAGTGGAAGGATGATTGTTGTCGTTGTAGCTCCTTGCTTCTTCACATCTTCAAGTCTTCGCAATACTTGTAATGTCTCATATCCTAATACTTTCAAGCTAACCTATATGAAGTTTAACTCTAGTACATAATCGAGCGACTCTTAACATGAGTTTTAATTCGCTAAAATATGACAACCAAACTTGACATACCAACGCTTGGTGAGTTCAACCGAGCCATTGCTCTAACACATCCCATTTGTGGTTCTCCTCATCGGGTTTAGATCTCGTAGAGACCGATATGGATCATTATAGTGATTCCTCGAGTCAGGAAGAAATCTACGTCTATTGTGTATAGACAAGTATAAATACAAATACCAATTTGATAGTTTCAGGATCATAATCAATGTTGAAACAAAGTGCACGAAATGGTGTACTAAAAAGTACATGTGTACAATCGGTGCACATATAAGTACACCGGTACAATAAAAGCAATGCACATAAAGATTTTAACAGAATATCTTCACAGATTTTACAACGAAAGGAATAAGTGGTTAGAGAGTCTACATGTGAATAATTTACCTTGCCAATTTTATTATCGTGAGATGCAACTCGTTTTGTTACTGCCGATATTGTTACCTATAAAAAGAAGATGTAAGAAATCATGACACACCAAGATGGGATGAAAGAAAATATAAGACAAATAAAGTAGAAAAACAAGGGTAACGAGAAAAATAACAGTGAGCATAAAATAGATTTTGCACATCGATCATTTAAAATAACTTTTCTATTTATTTATGAACTTCTCAAAAAGAAAGTATGAACTATTCAAACTACTGGTGACTCTCAACGTAGCTTCAACTTAAATTAACCTATGTTAAATGATGCAAAAAAATCACCTAAACAGAAATCCACAAAAAAATATGATCGATCCTCATGATCTTCAACCTGAAAATTAAAATATTAGGCAATTAGTTGCTTCGAAGAAAAAAATATAAATAAAAAATAATTAAATT
The DNA here is from genome assembly GCA_023531295.1 of Papaver armeniacum. Taxonomy (NCBI): domain Eukaryota; kingdom Viridiplantae; phylum Streptophyta; class Magnoliopsida; order Ranunculales; family Papaveraceae; genus Papaver; species Papaver armeniacum. The sequence continues at coordinate 729,339 of JAJJWW010004572.1, forward strand.
GCAAAGCTATGCCCAACTTCAAAAAGAATAACACGTGTACAACTATGTACACCATAATAATTAACATGTGTACAATTATGTACACATTAATAATTCAAAAATAAAATGTATAAAATGAGCACAAGCTACTAAGGCAAGTGTTTATTGTATCTGTAGATTGTAGAGCTAGTTAAAAACTTGGATTAGTGGTCTCTTTACAATTGTTATGTTTGTTTAGCTAATAGGTGTTACCTTTTAAACCGTCTCCTAATGTATAACGTAAAAATTTCAAAAGATTGTCGTGCAAGGCAATTGATCAATTATGTAATAAAGTGATTGGACGCTTTACATGAACTAACATTATGTTAGTTTAGTCATTTGTTTTTGATGAATGTACTGGCGACATTCAGGTTCTCAAACAGAAGTGCAAACAGAAAAATGAAATGATAATCAACCACTATGTCTCAAGTATGTAGTTCTTGTCCCATATACTATCTATTTGTATCTATACAAACGAGTACATTTTAAAATCCCTTCACAGAACATTACTCTTTCTGCCATGTTCTTTTCTCATTATTTTACTGTTCCAACAAATCTTTGATAGGGAAAAATAATGTACAATAAAATACACATACTATATAAATAAAGTTTATCATTTCTTTTTATGTGTTCCTTTTATATAAGGCAAAGAAAATCCCTACACTTATATCATTCTCAAATGAGGGTTAAGAGACTACTTATACTAACCCATCCAGCAGCAAGCCCCTAGTCCTTGAATATCACCATTCAAACATGCAATAGTTTTTCCTATAAAAAAGTACCACCGCCATCATTAGTAGTACACCAACATACAAAAATAGAAGATGATAAATAATTTGCACTAGTATCACTTTAGGTACGAATGATAAGTTATCAAAATTACAAATTTTGATCATAAGTGACTGTAATCTGGGCAACCCTCTAGGTATACGGGGTACCTATGATGTCAAATTCTCACGATAACTTGTTTCTAGGGGGAATAATCCATTCTTAGGAATGTGTAAGGAGCATGGGCATGTGTGAATGATTTGGGGAGCATATTAGGTGAGGAATATCACCATTCAAAAAAATACGCCTAGAAGAGACATGATTTCATGAAACAAAGTAGTGCCACACAATTCTAACTGAATAATCCATTCTGAATTCTTATTATTAAGTTCTATTCATTCATGAATATAGTTTTAAGTGTTAACACCAACAAAGCCATATGGACCATTCAGCTGATAAAAGAAATGGTATTGTCCTCATAATTGACCATTCAAACTGATAAAAAATGGTGTTGTCATCATAATTAATTCACATGAGATTGCACATACACAAATCAATCAAACGGAACCATGAACAAACACCATACATACACAAATTAAAGATATGAAACAATAATACTTACAACAGGGGTTTGGATTTCTTTCTTATCCTGAGTATCATCAGGACCCCAAGAAGATAAAATTGGTGTTGTTGTTCGATAATAATTGTCATCATCATTGTCATTCATATCCATATCGCCTTATTTTTGATGAGTTAATAATTGTTCGATAATAACAGTTTCTTCAGATCTAGAAAATCGAAGAAGAAGTAAAGAGGAAATCAATCAAATAACATAAAATGAAAGGATTAGAGCACTAACCCGAAAAACGAATCTCTGAGGAAGAACAACAACTTTAAATCGCCTCTGTGTTCATCTCTCTCTCTCCAAAAAAATTCTGAGATCTAAAAAATAATAACGTGCGCGTTACAGCTCCATGGATGTCTACATCGGTGTAAGATAGTCCCAACAAAACAAATGATATAAAAAAAAAACCCAAAACCCCAGAACTGTCCGAAATACCCCTTATTTCTTTCAGCCCAAAACTAACATAACAAGTAGACCCCTTTAATTTCCTCGATTCATCTTTCTTCTTTTTCCCATTCTCTTTCCTTTGCTTCTCAAAAATTAGAAACAGATCTACGATTTTTTTTTTCTTTTTCTGTTTCAACTGAAAAAGAATCGATTCTCCTGAAACATAAGATTAGAAATCAAAATTGAAACAAATTATGACCTAAAATCAAAAGAGTAGAAACCAAAATTAGAAAAGCTGGTAAAAATAGTGAAGAAAAATGCTCAACAAGTGAAGAAGAAAGATGAATTGCTCTATACAACGATCAAAAATACTCCAAAAGGTAAATTGAATATTTTATTTCATGTTCTTCGTAAATTATTAAGCGTTTGAACTAACATGGATCGACGTTTTTATCTGTTTGGTTTCATCATCGTTTTATCGATTGTTCGTAAACTGATCACTAATGATGAATTTCCCAGTAAAATAATTGTTGGTTTATCTGTTTGGTTTCATCACCAAAACCTTGTTGGTGTGTTGATTAATTCTGATTGTTTTGATGAAACCATTGTTGGTTGCAGTATTTTCACTTTGTATAATTTTGGTTACAAACTCTGTTGGTGTGTTGATTAATTCTGGTTGTTGTGATGAAACCATTGTTGGTTCCATTATTTTCACTTTTGTATAATTTAGTTCCACCAAAAATCTGTTGGTGTGTTTATTAGTTCTGGTTGTTTTGATAAAACCATTTTTGGTTCCATTATTTTCCCTTTGTTAGATCTAGTCTGGTTCCACCAGAACTGTTGGTGCTGTTAGTCTATTTTGGCCTTTTTGATGAAACCATCTTTGGTTTCATCAGTTTCCCTTTATTAGATTTTGTTCCACCAGAACTGTTGGTGATGTAGTTTATTCTTGTCTTTTTGATGAAACCAATTTTGATTTCATCATTTTCCCTTTTGATCACTGTCGTAGGCGTCAAAAATAATTACACTTTCTTACTACTCAAAATATATAATAAAGCAAGGGCAAGAAATGATCGTTCCCACAGAGAGGACTTAGGTTGTCAATATGCTTCGGTTTCCTATAAATAACAATGGGTTTTTTTTTTTTGATTTTTATATAATAAAGTAAATAAAAGCAAACAATAAAGGTAAACAAATCAAATCAAGGATGAGAAAGATTGGTCACGGATTTCATCTTCATTCACAAACATGTTTTCGACACAATAACTAGAATTGATATTTTAATCTCAACTTTTATCAAAGGCCCTAGGATACCTTGATCGCAAGTTTATCCCGCAAATCTCCTCTTGTCATCAACAAACACATTAAAAGATGTGAATATGAATTCTATCTTAGAGAACAACCTAACGTGTAAAAGCACTAATCAAGTTTAATTCCCTAGATGCATTAAGTTCTATGAAATCAGGCCAATCAAAGCAATCGAACGTGTAAAAGCACTAATCCGATTCAACAAAGGTTATGGTTCACATGTGATTACAAGGATGCATCACTACAAGCTATAACCAAATTTATGCTACTTGTAATCAGGAATTTATCACTTTTCCGTATAACAAATCCTAATCTAGCAATGGAGATGAAAGCAAACTCAATCGATTCGCGACTCGACTAAACAAACGTTCAAATCATGTAACAATATTAATGGTGAATCATAAACGATTATATGAGAGAAAACTAATTTATTGAACAAGAAACATGTTATGTGAAATCCAACTAATCCATAACCAATGATAAGATTAAGCACTCATGTTAAAGGAGTTCATCACAAGAATGAAAAGTAGAAGCAAAGATTCCGATCCTGATATTTGTGTTTATTTTTATATCTTTCTCTGTCTCCCTGATTTCATAACTTAGGTCGCACCCATCTTCTGCCAAAAGCCGACTCTTAAAACACCCATCAGCCAAGCCCAGGTCCAAGTCCATCTAACCGGGTCTGAGTCAGGTCACCTGTCTCACTGGATTGAGTCAACTCGGTTCCATTGTCAGTCCCATGGAACTGACAGTGTACTCGTCTGTTGAAGCATTCTAATCTTCACTGATACCTCCATGCCACAACAACAATGATATCTTCCTTGCACATTACATCCATCCATTTAAACAAGCTCAATCCACACATATATGCCCAGTTCATATCAGCTTTGATCGTACCCAAGCCATAGCACCACCTGCAGCTGCATCACTTGCACATATCACCAGCTCCATTCCAGTTCCATTGTAGCTACCACTACAACAGCCATTCTCTCTGCCAGTGCCTTACTGTAGCTGCAACTCATTCCAAACTCAGAACACATCAACACCAATTACCAAATCTGCCAGAGGCTCTCACATCTTATGTAATCACTTCAAGATCAAACCCGTCTCCTCAACTCCTTCATTTCATCATCTCAGACCCTAACTCCAGCGTCCTTCAAGCACCATCATCTCCATGTTCTTTCTCTATAATTTCTCAGCCATTAGAACCGCCACCACAGACAATCCCACCTCCGTCTTGAGATTTAGACTCAAACCCGACCTTCATAGCTTCCTTGTAATCTCGTTGATGTTTAAACCTCATCTGAAACAAACCCACTCAGATTCATCTCATCTCTGCCACAAAATACCATCAAATCGATCCAACCCATTAATTCTACAGTAAACTGGTGCTAGCAATAGTCTTCCTTGTCTTGATATCAAACAAACCCACTACTGATGTCTTCAATTTCTTCCTTTGAAACCCTAATTTCTCCATGTTCTTCTTTGAGTTGTTGATTCGTTGCTTTAATTAACAGCCACATAAATACATAGTTAACAACAAATCTTCTCTTACTGGAAACAACACTCTAATCTCATCACAGACCCTGACATCTTCATTTTTCGATCTAACTCTCAGCAGCAGCAGCCATGGTTTTTCCTCTGATATAGGGAGTAAAAGCGAATGATTGAGAAATAAATCCTCTCAATTTTAGGGTCATGTAGGAACCAATACTGCTATCGACACCCCACTTCACGAATAAGGGCTAACTAGCTTATAATGTCTTGTCGGTTTCAGAGACCCGACATCCTAATTCACCTCCTTCTCGCGCACCTTAGCCCGCTCCAAGTATAGCTCGCCTGTGAATTGATCTTTTAGCCCTTTACGCTCCAAATGGACATTTTCTCCTTCTTTTGCTCATAATGACTCCATTGCACCTAAGCAACTCAAAAACAAACATAAGATACATAATTTACAAGAAAAGTAGCAAAGAAAGCATAAACAATAGATAATAATTAAGGTGTTTACAACACCTATCAAATTCCTCCACACTTAGACTTTGCTAGTCCTCGAGCAAATCAAACAAAACAATTCTAAAAGATACATACAACTCCGTGTCGTCGAGGCTACGGTCACACTTAGCACGTATAACAAGCCTTTAAACCCCTAGGTGTCCCTAGTGGACGAGTTATAGTCTCATGAGGGTTTACTAGAGATATACCCACAAAACCTACTTTTCCAACTTGAAAGTTCTCCGAAATGATAGCATCCAACGCGCTAAGAAGACCTAGAGATTCTACATACTAGTCATAAGAAGTTAGACACATTAATGAACACAATCTCATCCTTAAAAGTTGAGAGACAAATAACCATCCCTTATCGAAAGAAATTCGGGTTCGGAGTGATCGAAAGTCTAGACTCTGCCTCACAAGAAAGGGTTTTATGAATTTGACCTCAATAATAAATAGCTTTTTATGGGTCACACATGTGTCCAGGTAAGAATGAAGAGAGAATCCTGCGACACGTTGAATGGTAGGAAGGAAAAACCCTCCGAATTGTTTTGAAAACCCACATCTTTTATAATTTTTGAAAACCCTTTTTTTTTTTCCTGACGATCTCTAAGAAAGGAAATCAATCACTTAACGAAGATGGGAATATGCTTACTTACCTCGTTATCCGTTCGACGTGCAGTTAGCACCACTCTCACAGCATCCATAAAAACGTCTTCGGTCTTCAATCCTTGTCTTCATGTTCGTCTTCGGTCTTCAACTCTTGAACTTCGTAGAATCTTGACAATGTAACTCTTTTCCTCTGATTCCTTGTTGCTTGAAACTTCATTATGAATATTTCTTCTTCCATTGGATTTATTGAAAGAATATAAAACTTAAAATGAACTAAACAAACAAAAATATGATACAATTGATTTTTCTTGTCTCTTTTTTTTCTTTTTCTTTTTATATTTAATTGAGACAAGAAAAATAAAACAAATACAAAATGAAAACAAAACAAAACAAAATAATAAAGCTAATAATGAACCTAACAAAATTTTCTCTTGTCTTTTTTTTTCTTTTTCTTTTTTTCGTTTTTCTTTTTTTTACTTTTTTTTTTCATTTTTTTTTTATTTTTTTTTCTTTATGAGACAAGAGAAATAAACTCAAGTTGAAAATAAAAATAAAAATGCAAGTACAAAGGCCATGGTGTAAGTACTTTACCGCTTAATTCTTCACAACTTGTATGTCTCGATATCATAAACTTCTTGAACTCTCATCTTGATAATCTCCGCTCTTGTACAAAAGTCTTCAACTTGTAAAAATTATGCTCCTTGTCTTGTTATTATACTTGAATCTGAAATCTGTTCATTTATGTATTGTTGCTTGTAAACCTTGAACGTCTTCAACTTTCCTTCGAATTTGTGATGCTCCTCTTGTTGATGATGATGGTGTTTCTATGGACCCGTTGGTGAAGAGAGAGATAAAGTCGATGGTGCTAACTGCGAACAAGATTACAAGTGGTATGTAAGTTAGCAATTCGATGTCACCATCATGATTGATAAAATATCACTCAAGAGATCAAAATAGTGCTTCTATTGGTGGGAGGTTGGGCAGCTCACCATTCTACCCGGAGTTTACGTATGGTGACACACAGTCTAAAAGCAGAAATTTAGGCAGGTACAAAGAAGTGAAGGTCGGTGCCTCTCATGATTTTACATGGGTAGTCTCCAATATAGGGGACCACAACTCTAATACCGAATTCAGTCTGCACCTTATTTGCCACTGGCATGGTTAAATCCAACTTTAACTCTCATACAAGTAAGAAACCCGATCATGTTCTCTGTCATCCCTAAGTTCAGTCACTCTTATGAGAATCTCGATGTAATCTTAGCGACATGTATACTATGTGACTCTAAACTAACCACAAGTTGGAGTTTTTTATTCACTATTTTACACAAAAGTTGAAAATTTCATGAAAAAATTTGAACCTTTTACAATGCAAGCTTAACCACTCCCCCACACTTAAACTTTACATTGTCCTCAATGTAAATTGAATCGTCCAAAGAAAGTCAAGGTGGGAAATACTACATGAGATGTGATAAGAAATCAGAAAAACTAAAAACAAGACAAGAAAAAATAAAAAACAAGAGAAGAAATACTCATCCTATGGGTTGCCTCCCATCTAGCGCTTGGTTTAAAGTCGTCAGCCCGACTTGCAAGACCAATTCCCCATACACGATACACCAATAATCTGAAAAGTTGGGGATCCTCCCATAGAATCTGTTTTGCAAACACTAGCTTCACACAAATATTAGTAATATAAAACAGAAATGAAGCTATTAACCGATAAAAGTTTCCCCCACACTTATTCTTGTCCACACTTAGCAGTGTATAAAGAATATAGAAGTCGGGTACTTCCACGGTTTCTTGTTCCAAAACCTGCATAGTTCGAGAATCAAGTATCTCTAATGGAGGATATCGTGAAATAAAGTCATTCAACAATACTCTCGAAGCACATAAATTCAAACCAATAAGAGGTAAATGAGAAGAATCAATAGGCAACGGGTTAGACAAACCTATCACAATTTCTTGTATCACGGAATCCTCTTCATCCTTGAAAAACTCAAGTGAATTATTCACCTCTTTTATATCATGGTCCTCTATCAAACCTTGCAACCATTCTTCGTCTGTTTCTACCTTAACCAAAGTCTTGACATCAACATCATCATTACAATCCTTTGCAAGCTCAATTGGGTCTTCCACAATATTGGTCATATCGGTTTCATTCTCAACACACTCCTCTTTGTTGTAAGGCACATATACTCTTTTGCGGATCCAAATTTCACTATAAGGAACTTTTTTAGAACATTCAAAAATGCATCATCCTCAAGCTCCACCCTTTGAATAGGCTCTTGATCATTATTAAGATCAATGCTTGAGTATTCTACACAAGTGTCATCATATTCCTCTTCGTCTTCATCTTGGTCCCAAAAAGATTCCGTTGTAAACCTTTGGGAAATGTCACTATGAATTGCTTCGACCGATGTATCTTCATAATCATCTTCAATTTCATAGTTAACATAAAGTTGGTCGTCACTGAATTTAGTGTTGCTAGTCTCAAACTCATCCATTTGAATAGGTGAATGATCATTATTAAGATCAAGAGTTGAGTTAACCACACAATTATCAATGAAAGACCCCAAAGGTTGGCCTTTCTCAACATTAGGATCAATCAAATATTCATCACAAACCACATGCACATTAGAATAGTTATTGCTTTTAAAGAAAAGTTCTTCCTCATACCTTTATTCTTTGATTTGATCAATACCTCTTTGTAAGTTAGCAATACTTTCACGAAGTTCTTGGAGTTGCTCTTCTGTAGCCTCTTTATCTTTTTGAAACTCTTGTTGTACAAAGTTGGAAAATTTGTCTAGAAAGTCAGAGACTTTTTGTTCGCGAGCATAAGAATCCTCCAATCCTTGTGGTTGTTCACACACGTACCCGCCATAAGGTTGTTGAGGAAAACCATAAGGTTCCATGGAATATTGGTCATAACCAATGAATTGGTTTTGATTATACCCCTGGAATTGGTAGTTATCGTATTGTTGAGGTTGTTGAAAACCGTATCCATTCATGTAGTATGCTCCTTCCATGAGAAACAAGTACCTGAAATAAGATTCTCAAACCAAGGTTAAAAACCAGAAAATAAGAAATGTAAAAACTAAAAACAAAGAATAAGAAACCAATAACAAATAACAACCCGCTGCCTCCCCGGCAGCGGCGCCAAAATTTGATCGTTGTCGTAGGCGTCAAAAATAATTACACTTTCTTACTACTCAAAATATATAATGAAGCAAGGGCAAGAAAGGATCGTTCCCACAGAGAGGACTTAGGTTTTCAATATGCTTCGGTTTCCTATAAATAATAATGTTTTTTTTTTTTATTTTTATATAATAAAGTAAATAAAAGCAAACAATAAAGGTAAACAATTCAAATCAAGGATGAGAAAGTATTGGTCACGGATTTCATCTTCATTCACAAATATGTTTTCGACACAATAACTAGAATTGATATTTTAATCTCAACTTTTATCAAAGGCCCTAGGATACCTTGATCGCAAGTTTATCCCGCAAATCTCCTCTTGTCATCAATAAACACATTAAAAGATGCGAATATGAATTCTATATTAGAGAACAACCTAACGTGTAAAAGCACTAATCAAGTTTAATTCCCTAGATGCATTAAGTTCTATGAAATCAGGCCAATCAAAGCAATCGAACGTGTAAAAGCACTAATCCGATTCAACAAAGGTTATGGTTCACATATGATTACAAGGATGCATCACTACAAGCTATAACCAAATTTATGCTACTTGTAATCAGGAATTTATCACTTTTACATATAACAAATCCTCCTAATCTAGCAATAGAGAGATGAAAGCAAACTCAATCGATTCACGACTCGACTAAACAAACGTTGAAAGTATCCTCAAATGTCTTGATTAAACACCAAACGTTCACATGACCTAATTACAAGATAAAATCAAATGATGCATCAGTTCACAAAATGAATATAGATTAAAATAAGCTATCAGATATGGAGTAAATTTACCCTGCACATTTGTTACTTGTAATCAGAATTTGTGATTTATACTTTTAGAAGAAACAAAAATGAATGAGTCACTACGAAGAACATCAATAAACACATTAAAAGATGCGAATATGAATTCTATACTTCTCTCTGTAGAGAACAACCTAACGTGTAAAAGCACTAATCAAGTTTAATTCCCTAGATGCATTAAGTTCTATGAAATCAAAGCCAATCAAAGCAATCGAACGTGTCCAATCATGTAAACAAACGATTCCAAATAAGCCACGACTTACTTTCCACCTTCGATTGGAACTCAATTAGGGATTTAGCACCACGAGTAGCTAGTGGGACATGTTGATAGCTAACATGATTTTCAACGATATTCATCAATCTCTGACCATCCCAAAATAAGATCACATTTGATTGCACATCTATTCCTAGTAGCACGAGTTGAACAGTAACTTGTATACTTAGGAAATCAATCGGTATACATAGAAGATCACAAAAACAAATTATTTGTATGTGCGAAAGGAGGGAATCATTAAACACTGCCGCAAATATCCGTGTGCTACAGTACTGCATAACATATGGGGTTAAGATTATCGCTTGTGGAAGAGAAGATAACATATGGGGTTAAGATTATCGCTTGTGGAATAGAAGTAAGAGGAAGATTCTTAGTTTCTTACCGACCCTGATTACGACATCAATAGACATTGCAATCACAGTAACATATATCAATCAGTTTTCTAATCGGTTTTTATATACAATATTAATGGTGAATCATAAACAATAATATGAGAGAAAACTAATTTATTGAACAAGAAACATGTTATGTGAAATCCAACTAATCCATAACCAATGATAAGATTAAGCACTCATGTTAAAAGGAGTTCATCACAAGAATGAAAAGAAGTTTCATGTTTCTAAACCCTAGAACAAAAGTAGAAGCAAAGATCCCGATCCCGATATTTGTGTTTCTTTTTATATCTTTCTCGGCCAACTCCCCGATTTCATAACTTAGGTCGCACCATCTTACGACCTCAAAAGCCGACTCTTAAAACACCCATCTGACCAAGCCCGGGTCCAAGTCCATCTAACAGGAGTGCGAGTCAGGTCCACTGTCTCAATGGATTGAAGTCAACTCGGTTCCAGTCGGTCCCATGGGCCCGATAGTGTACTCTCTGTTGAAGCATTCTAATCTTCACTGATACCTCCATGCCACAACAACAATGATATCTTCCCTGCACATTACATCCATCCATTCAAACAAGCTCAATCCACACACATATGCCCAGTTCATATCAGCTTTGATAGTACCAAAGCCATTGCACCACCATCTGTATCTCACACCAAATAGGAACTGAGCCTGTACCCATTATTCTTAACATCCCAGCATCACTGCATCCGTTCCTGCATTCATCCGTTCTCTTTGCGACTCGCTGTCAAACTCCAATCTTGGCAAAGAACTTCTTGTTCTTCGCATCGGCCAATTAAAGACACATTTCAAAATGCAAAACTCATTGCTGCATCGCCTGCACACTTCCTGCAACCACAGACTCAATACATCCACAATCTCCATAACTCAACATTATCTCTATCAAATTCAATACATTGTTGCCTTTGAACCATTCATCTCACTCTAACTCAGCCAGCAACATCTATTTCATTTCATTTCATTTCTCCACTTGCACCAGACCCTACCTTCATCGCAACAAAAGTTTCAGCAACACATAACCCCTTCTTCTCTGTACTCTGTCACCTCAACATCATCCACTAAATCCCTGGAAGCAAACACAAACACCACCACTGCATCACAGACCATCACTTGAAGCTGCAAGACCCTGCATACAACAATTCCCAGTCTGCCAGTTCTATTACTAGCAGCACCACTCCGTAAATGCATCACTTGCACATATCACCAGCTCCATTCCAATTCCATTGCAGCTACCACTACACCAGCCATTCTCTCTGTCAGTACCTTATTGCAGCTACAACTCATTCCAAACTCAGAACACAGCAACACAAATTACCAAATTTTCCAGAAGCTCTCACATCTTATGTAATCACTTCAAGATCAAACCCATCTCCTCAACTCCTTCATTTCATCATCTCAGACCCTAACTCCAGCGTCCTTCAAGCACCATCATCTCCATGTTCTTTCCCTATAATTTCTCAGCCATTAGAACCGCCAACACAGACAATTCCACCTCCGTCTTGAGGTTTAGACTCAAACCCGACCTTCACAGCTTCCTTGTAATCTCGTTGATGTTTAAAACTCGTTTGAGACAAACCCACTCAGATTCATCTCATCTCTTCCACAAAATACCATCAAATCGATCCAACCCATTAATTCTACAGCAAATTGGTGCCAATAATAGTCTTCCTTGTCTTGATATCAAACAAACCCTCTACTAATGTCTTCAATTCCTTCCTTTGAAACCCTAATTTCTCTATGTTATTCTATGAGTTGTTGATTCGTTGCTTCAATTAACAGCCACATAAACCCATAGTTAACAACATATCTTCTCTTACTGGAAACAACACTCTAATCTCATCACAGACCCTGACATCTTTATTTTTCGATCTAACTCTCAGCAGCAGCAGCCATGGTTTTTCCTCTGATTTAGGGAGTGAAAGCGAATGATTGAGAAATAAATCCTCTCAATTTTAGGGTCATGTAGGAACCAATACTGCTATCGACACCCCACTTCACGGATAAGGGCTAACTAGATCATAATGTCTTGTCGGTTCCAGAGACCCAACAGCCTAATTCACCTCCTTCTCACGCACCTTAGCCCGCTCCAAGTATAGCTCGCCTGTGAATTGATCTTTTAGCCCTTTACGCTCCAAATGGACGTTTTCTCCTTCTTTTGCTCATAATGACTCCATTGCACCTAATCAACTCAAAAACAAACATAAGATACATAATTTACAAGAAAAGTAGCAAAGAAAGCATAAACAATAGATAATAATTAAGGTGTTTACAACACCTATCACCTTTTTTATATTTGGTTCCACCAAAACTGTTGGTGGTTTTGGTTATTCTGGTTTTTTTGATGAAACAATTTTTTAAATTCATAATAACAATTTTCTTTTGCAAGTCTAAACATTGAGACATTTTTTTTTTGTTTTTGGTAATTTCAGGAAAGATTGCGGACTTCATGTTTGCTATGCATGAAGAACCTCTTGAAGAGAAATCATGAAGTCTCATGAGGAGAATACATCATAAAAGGTGGAAAACATGAGAGCAAGGCTTTCCTACAAGATACTGGTGGACAAACCATCAAAGAATTAGGAAAGAAGACACTATTGTCATTGCACACATAAAAATTAGTGTAACATTAGCTAGTTGTAATACTTGTAATAGCCTTTTGCAACATTATATATTTTCTTTAAAAATGCTTATAATAGTAAAAGATTTAAATGTTTTATGAATGGTTTCAATTTTGATTATCACATTTATGTTTATTGGTGCCCTCCAACTTAAACCAAACCATGTTAATGTATTGGATGTGTAATGAAATGTTATATGTTTAACTGCTTTATGATGAAACCAAAAAGGGTTCCAACGTATTTTTGTTCCAATATAACAGTAAATATGATGAAACCAAAAAGGGTTCCAACATATTGCAGGTGAAACCAAAAAGGAAAAGGGTCGTATCACGGCTTAATCTTGTAACATGTAGAAAAATGAATCTTCTCCGTTCCTAGAGTTTTGGACCAGGAAGTGGTCATCGATCCTTATTTAAAGTCTTAATCATAGCATGTATTCTTAACTTAGACCCAACTCCATATAACAATATTATGACTCGTTATACAGGGTTCATTCCTAGCCTTAAGAAACACATATATCATAACCGAGGATTTTAAGATTTAAATGAAAAATTATGGTATATTTCTAGGAACGAAATGTTTTCATGTTCCAAGACACAAGTGTAATTACACCCAAGTATTAAACTACAACAGAAACCCACCAAACATAGTTTGATATGTTGTACTAAACTACTGCAATATGGACTAACAAAAAATCTCAAATAAATCACTAGTCACTTTAATTACTTGGGTAGTAATGCGATTTTTTTTTCCATCCATTGTTCATATAGGTACAATCAGAAATCCTACCTACATATGTTTAGGTGATAACATGCAATATGCTTAAGTGATTTTTTATTTTTTCATAGTAGTAAAAATGATGAAACCAAAAAGGGTTCCAACAATGTTGCAGGTGAAACCAAAAGGAAAAACTTAATCTAAATGAAAAAATAATGAAACATCAGTGAAAAATTGACATGTTTAACTGTAAAAAGATATAGACAAGAAAACAAATGAACAACAACAGTCAAAGAAAATGAATTCTAAAAACATATTAAGGTTTAAAACATCAATTGAACAATGTCGGAGAATCTTCATGACAACCACGTATCGTTTTCATAAGCTGGAATCGTGTTTGATGGAGATTCGACTACTGCTACGGTTAGATCAATTTGAAGATGATGGACTTAAGATGATAATCTGAAGGCTTAAACTGTAACATCTCTTCTTTTCTTGTATCTTTGAAAAAAAACAAGATCGAAAAACGAAAGTCCTTCATTTCTTCAACACTAAAAATTTAATCTTCAGATACAATTGAAGGATTTTGATCTACAATCTCTTCACTACTTCAACTATCTTGAAAGCAGAAAATTGAGATCTCAAAATCAATTTTGGAGATGATTAGATATAAAATTGAACCAAAAAAATAGTTTATGAATTAAAAAGATTGATGAATTATGAAGAATCAGATTTATATGAACCCTAAAATCTAAATACATGAAAATTTCAGTAGAAAAGATCTCGAATTCTCTCGGAAAATATGATCTTCATAATCTCGAATCTATTTCCTCAAAGGATCCCAGTATACACATGGAAGGGCAAGATTAGAATTATGAAATCTAATAAAAACTAAATTTAACGATTTTAAATGGAAATGGGTTTTTTGTTCCATTTTTATTGGATATGGTTTTTATGGTAGCCACATAATATGGCTGGAGTTTTGGTAACTCAAATAGTATCACCCTGGTTTTTTAGAGCTTATTATGAAAAAATAAACATCGTAAAAACGAGAAGGGTAATAATTAAGATAAGGTAAAATGGTGATATTTTTTGGATCGACTGGTTTAATTAAATGAAATTTGGACTAACTCAGTCCAAATTTTGGACTAAAACTGATAAGATTAATGATTCATCGGAAGTTTTTGGACATATTGTACCGGGCTTAGGAAGGGGGACTAGAGTGTCCAAAAGCCCAGAAATAATGGGATTAAATGTTAATTTCTACAAAAACAAATAAGGAAGAAAAACCCTTAAAACAAAAACAAATCTGAATCTGATCCCTCTAAATCCTTTCCTTTCTCTCACCTCAACAACAATGCAGCTCAAACTCATTGAACCTCAATTCTTCATCAGATCCCTTTGGTAATAGCGAGTTGACTTTAACAGCTGCTGAAGGTGATGTTTCAGATTTCTACTTCTTGCTTGCTGATTTTGTTATTGCTTATTGTATTTTGAGATTCTTTTTCTTCTTAATCATTCATAGAAATTATCTTGCTTAAGTTTAGATCTCAGTATTACATTTACACAGTTCATGATACCATTTCTGTATACAAATTAGTGATGTATGGATTTTATCCTTTTGGTTTGTTGTCATCCAAATTGATTCTCAAAATTCATTCAGTCTGTTATTACTATATGTAGATGTACCAAATGACATCAAATGTTAGCTACTTAGTGCTTGGGAGAGAATGACTATTACTCGCTGATAAAGAAATGATGTTTCATTGGCCTCTGGTTAAATCTCAACAAGTGATGGATGGTAGGCTTGAAGCATTTTTACATATTACTCGCAGAATTACATGCTAAACTAGTAGAATCTTAATTAGCTCAACTGGTAGAATCGCAAGCTAAACTGGTTGAATTTCAAGCAAAAAGTCGAGCTAAACTTAAACTAGAAGAGTCTCAACAGGCGAATGCAGATAAACAGATTCTAGATTTTTTAAGAAGCATTGGCAAGGATGATAATAAATTGTAAAAGTGACAATGAAGAAGTTAAAGGTGTCGAAAACCCATCATCAGTTTATCGTAGACAGCTATTCGTTATGGAACCATATATTGGCAAGGATGTTGAATATTTGCTTGAGATTCGATGACTTTAATCGGATTGTTATTATCAGTTTAGAGAACTGATAGTACAAATAGGTATATCTCATCGAGAGTCAACCCGCATAAAAAATTAATGATCCATTGTCCAGTGAATTTTATTGTGGTGTCAAAGAGGGTATGTGCATGTATGAGCAATTTTTACTCTTTGCTTGGAGTAGTACATACCAATCTTTATTCTAAGTTAGTGTTATCTTAAATAGTAACATTATTGTTAAATACAACCAACTATAGTATATACCAAACTGTTTAATTTGGCTGTGTTATGATTATTTTTGTAAAGTTCAATTTGGTTTAAAATTGGTATATGCCATATCATCATCGTTAACATTATTTGCATTAGAAGAAGATACTGTAAGTGGTATTGCTGACGGACAAACACAATCATCTGAAGTTGGTAAACTATACACGTATCACTTACAAATTGTAACCAACCAATCCAATACATTTTGGTAGATTTTATTTTCCTTCTTCTCTGTCGATTGTGTATACTGGAGGTTATAGGTGAGGAATTAATCTCGGAAGTAAATGGTCCACCAGTGGATGCAGAATGCAGTATATGAAGGTCTATGAGAAATGGCTCACAAATTTCTCAAGAAGGATCCTAAAACAATTACAGTGGGTCTTACATATGATTTTGCTAGCAAACACGCAATTCAGGGAGGATTTTATGGAAAAGATTGTGAAACTCATGCAGCCTGAAGCACTTGAATATAAAAAAAATCTTTTGTGGTACGGGACTTTTGTTTTATACTCAAGTGCTTCTGGTGGCAAGAGTTACTGTAATCAAAAGAACAAAGAATGAAAATAATAAACCTTTTCTGAAGCTGTTTTTGGAGACCAGTTCTTTTTATTAGATTATTTTAGACAGGAATTATCTTAAAAGTCGTCTCCAGTGCACTCTCTACTTCATGCATTGTGTTCTGGCTAGCTTCAGGAAGCTTTTGAAATATTGGTGTCAGAGAATCTGTAAACCTTTTCCTTGTACCCTGTAATGTAGCAGCTTTTAGGATATAACTCCCATTGGGTCATGATGATTTTGTTCTTTAGAACTTCTGTCTTGGTCATTTGTTGCTGTTGTTTACCGTGTCATCCATTGTTATAGTTGAGTTCAGCTTGGAGTGGTGCGTGACAGAGTTCAATGTAATGTAGCTTCATCGTTCATTAGCAAACAGTTCAATGTAGTTCGCATGTATCTTGCTGCAGTTATCATGAAGGACAGACCTAATCTGCTTTGATCTGACATTTTACTTACTGCCAACGGAAATCAGTGTTGGCGATGAGGCGAAGTTGACCCTACATGGTCTTGTGCAGGTATCAGTTATCCAACGTTTGTTTCTTGAGTATTTTGTTCGCCTACCAACCTTTTCCTTCGATTACGTTTCTGTTTGGTGACCGAGCTGGAGAAAAATTGCATGTTGAATGATCTACTGGATGCATTGGACTTCAAGCAAGGTGTTATTTGTGTCAAAAGTGTGAGCAGAGCAGCTGCACTTAACAACTTACCTGTGGAGTGCGACTTCCAATCAGTTTGCATCCATTCTGGAATGTCACAGGATCAAAGGTATATATTCTCTTCTTTCTTGGATTTCATTTAATTTACTTTCGGACCTGTTACAGTATTTTGATGTGTGCGCATGAAGGTTTAAATACCCTAGTGATTCTGGTCGTAATTTGGTTAACTTACAAGTATACTACTATTAGTATACAATTTGAATGATCCTAATTTTGTGCTTGAGTTTTAATGATAGAGTCTGATCTGCCTGTCCTGTTCAAATAATTAATAATATATAATGATAAATTGAATGATTAAATCACCAAGATAAGCGAAGTCATCGATTTCGTTACCTGAAATGGAGGTTTTGATATGTTACAGGTTGACTGGCTACAAAGGTTTCAAGGAGGGCATAAAAGGATTCTTGTCGCAACAGATTAGGTTGGTAGAGGAATAGACATCGATCGCATCAACATTGTGATGAGTTATGATACGCCAGATTACGCTGTTACTTTCTTGCACCGGGTTTGTTTCTGAGCTCTTGTTTCTTCTTCATGCCTTTGTGCTTAGCATGGGTCATTTGTTTCAATGACACCACAATACTGCATGAGTTCAGTTAAACATAGTATCGTTTTTTCGCAGGTTGGCAGAGCAGGTTGATTTGGTATGAAAGGGCTTGCGATAACATTCGTCGTCTGCTTCCAACTCGGGTGTTCTTAGTCAGGTTAGCCAAAGTTAACCATGATACTTTGGTATAGTTAGCCTCAAGCTCCAGTGTTTTTTTAGCAGCTCGTGGAAGTTACATGTGTTATGTCTTAGGTTCAAGAGACGTTTGAGGTAGACGTTAAAAACCAGCAACTGCATTTTCTGTTACTTATTTTAGATATCGATCTTGTTTGTATCCCACGCAAATAGAATAAGTTGTTACATAGTCCTGAAATGGGTTGTGGTTTCTCATAATTCATAAAAGTCTGCTACAAAATAATTTGCATGTTATATCAGTTGGTACATTTTTTGTAACTATCTGTAGATAAATCTGATAGATGTACCAAATGATATCAAATGTTAGCTACTTAGATTTTTGTGTTTCACTATTAATAAATAAATATCCATGTTCATCCATCTACAGCCTATGCTCTTATGGTTTCTTGCTGACAATCCCTGTGAGTCTGTGACCACAACATTCCCTTGATTTATAAATCCCTATCAAAACCCTGAGATTGGGGATTGGAATTCGGTTATGTTTAATTCAGGGCTCCAGTTGGGGTTGTCTATTTGTAAGAGATATTATCATATTAGCAGTCTCATCAGCATGCCCTTAACTGTAGTTTGTTATACGATTCAACTGTTTTCAATGTTAATTACCAACAAAACGTAGATAATAAGCAAGTCAGTCAAAACACACACAAAAGAAAGATGAAAATCCTTGGAATGGTCAGGCTAGTAATACCTGCCAAATGAAGCAGTATTTAGACCCAAACCAACTACAAAACAATATGCCAGGAAAATAGAAAATGAAATGGCAAGTATACAAGTAGGGATTTAAGGAAAGAAATAAAAAGTAGATCCATCTCTGTCTGCTGAAGGGAACGCCGGCAGGTAGGGAACTCCAAATAAGAATGTTTTATGCTGTGGGATCAATTGGCATGTATATGAATACCAACAGCAATGAGCAGGATGATGACGCTACAAAGATAAATGATAGAATGCACCAAGATGGAGACACACACTGGTTGACATGTTGCGAATTCTACTATCCTTGTTCTTGCAGGTAACTGGAACAGAAGCCCTGGAGACAGAAGGATGAATAACACTAGTGATACAACAACAGGTCCCCAGTCAAGAGCCATATCTCTGATCTATTTTATTTTATTTTCTCTGTATCTTCAAATGGTACATATAGAACACTATGAGAGGCATAGTTATACGACAATGGTGGGAAGGAATATTGTTCCTTCATGGAGAAGGCTAGGCAAAGATGCAAACTTTGCTCAAGAACTCACTTGAAAGAATAATTGGGGTTGAAGATACATAGGAAAGGAGGCGCTATGGGTTTGCTACTACTTATTTTTCCTGTGTGCGTGTGAACAGGAGAAAGAAAAAGATCCTTTCCACACCGAGAAAAAGTTCCTGCAAAAAATGATTATGCAACACAAACAAAAATAAACATTCAAATTTCATTTGCATCACAATTGATTAAAATGGGATACAAGCATAGTTGAGGTCAAATTTTATGGGTACTTCCTGTTCATCAATCCATGGGTGCTCAGGAGTCGGTAGACGTATGGTTTCCGCTTTCCCTTTCACTTAGTATGCGTGTTATGCTAGAAGTATGAATGGAAGTGCAAAAAAAACTACTTCTAGAAGTAACTTATAAGTAGAAAAGGTACTTCTGGGAGAAGCAAAAAAAGTTTGCTTCTTGCTTCTGAAAAAAGTAACTTTTGTCCTCGATTTTATAAATTTAAAGTAAATCACTATTATTTTTCTTTTATTCTTTATCTATCGTGATTCTGCTTTCACAGTTCACCATTCTAAAATCCTCGACCATGAAAACTTTTCAAGGAAAAAGAAACAAACCATCAGAACGATGAAGATAAGAAAGATCTCACACGATTAACTAATTAAATCATTGCAGTATGTATTATCTGCATCTTTCCTTCTTCCTCTATTCTATATTCGTTTGCTATAATAAAATTACGGTATGAGTTTTAAACCATGGATCAAACATATGCTATTATGAATCAGGAACTAATTAGAGCCTCTAATGATTGATTTTTTTTTTTTTAATTTTTTTTTTTTTTGCAGAACTCATTTAAACAATTTAATTTCTTAAACCAACAAGCAAACCAACAAAAGGGGTATACTGTGGATTGATTGGAGATGATGGGATAGTGCGATAGATGAGTTTTTGTGAGTATTTTTGGCTGAAAATCAATGGTGTTTTGGTAATTAAGATTAAGGGATTTTACCAAGAAGAACAAGTGTGTTCAATCAAATTGAAAGACTTGGACTGAGTTTTCCTTGCCGAGAAGGCGAGAAGAAAACTGAATTGATGCCGTGAAAACTGGACAAGGATGTAGCTGCATCTTCCTAATTTTCGCTAATGGGCATGGTAATGTTATGATGGGTGGAGTGTCAATCCAAATTTGGTTTTCAGGTTTTGGTAAGAGATTTCCATCCGTGAAAACATCAAGAACTTGTGATCTTGCCGTCGATTGGGAGATGTATGCGTGTTATGTCTGCTAATCAACTTGGTGCTATCTTTAAATATTTCCTACTTTTACTTGTAGTTGTCAATCAACTAATAAATTACATTTTACGTCTGCTAATCAACGGTGCTATACTGCTATTTTACTTGTAAGTTGTCAATCGACTAATAAAACTAAACTATTAGTATGCGTGTTATGTCTGCTAAACTGCATTTTGCTTGTCAAGGTTACTTGTAGCCGAGGTTAACAGTTTATGATACATGAAAACAACACATTGTATTCATTAATTCATAACTGAGGAAGGTGGGAAATGAAAAGGTGAGAAATGGTCAATTTTTTCTTTTATAATTATAGGTCATTTAATAAGTTAAAAATAAATATGTTATTAAACACAGAATTAAGCTTCGACGAGGGTTCAGTCGTAAATCATATGCAGCTAATAAGCTATGCTAAAGGTCGACCTTATTGGCTATAGGTAATACAAAAACCATTGTTTGGGCAAGTAACTGTCGGTTTTGGTAGAGACGTCATTCTTTAGTTGCTTGTAAACTTAATCCACTTGTAATCTCTTCTCCTTAATTTAAGCAAGAAATTTCCTACTACAATCACCATCTCTCCATTATTATGGTTCCCCTTCTTCTACTTCATCTTCTACATTTTCAATCTCTTCATTAACCATCTCTACTTTACTTGCTACAGAAATAAACAGCTAGATATTCGGAGAGCTGCAAGTGTTACTGCAGAGTATGGCGGATTGGGGACCTGTGGTGATAGCGGTGCTGCTGTTAGTGTCTTGTTGTCACCAGGGTTACTTTTTTCAGATACCTTCTAAAGAGAACCTTGTTGGTTTTGCAACTATGAAGACTAGTGGTATATCCATTTTCATACACACTTTCATCTTCTTTGGCTTAATGGTTCTCTTCAGCGTTATCATCGTGTTCAAATCAAAGTATGACAGTTAAGCAGAAAAGGGAAAAATTAATCACAAGCAGAGACCAGCAACAAGGGGATGATGGTGATAATGGTTAGGATAATAAATAAACTTTGTAATTCTAATTATGTCAAGTGTTTGCAGTAATTAGCTATGTGTCAGTGTTTACTGTGTACTTCTGTTAATCTTTCAATCGAATCTTTTCATTTTCTTCCTGTACTACATCATAGATTCATAGGCTTTTTGTTACATTTATGATGATCATGTCTAGAGTTCAGAAAAGTTTGATCGTATGAATACAATATTTGCAGTTTAGCAACATATTTGCAGCATAAGACTTGAAACTGAACACAAAAAGGAAAACAAGAGAACCGAAAACTGAAAAAAAAATAACACTTTTATTTCTTTGCAGTAAAGCATGAAACTGAAGTACAATCGCCTTTGTGCAGATATAATTTAACAACATTAGTTCCCAACGCTGAATCTGTGTTTCTCTCTTTTTATCAGTAAGAATTTCACTTTTCATTATCACGACAACAACAACAATCATATATCTACAAGAGTGTGAATATTAACCAGCATAAAGCTCATTTCATGCTTTAATAGTGGAAAAGTATGGAGTAATTCTGATGCTCATGAACCGTGGTAAAAAGTGTAAACCGACCTTTTCTTGCAGATATAATCGAATGAACCTCTTTGACTTGCCTAAGAATAATAAAGCCCTGCAATTTTGTCCCTTTACATAGATGGCCCTTAGTGAGAGTATACCAGCCTTCATTTTCACGAGTTCTCAGACAAATGTGTAATTCGGCTTTACCACATATTCCATTCTGCATCAATTGGAATCAACATTCAGTTAGCAATTCTGTTTATCAACCACGCTATAAACATGAGTAAAACAGATTTCCCAAGCCAATGGTCTTATCTCCTCCAACGCAACTAAAATATTCACCAATATACACACATAAAATCAACACTAACTACAGGCACATGTTTACATATATCAGCTGATACCTAAAGCTACGGTGGCCGGATATATCAGATTTACAGAATTTACAGATGCATAATCATTGAAATTCCTAAGTGAATCAACACGTTTACAAAAGCGACATAATGAAACAACTGATTATAGCAACTGCATCCATTTCTCTGTAATATGTCCCTCCATATAAACACAATAAGAAACAACTTCCATCATATCAAATTTGGTTTCCCTGGTACTAATCATTGTGTCTCTCAAAATTGATACAGGGTATACCGGCATAGTAACGGTTTCGGTTAATCAGCGACCAATAGCAAAACCAATAGAAGTAATCAAATCTAACCCAATTCCATGGAATATATCCATGAATCCCAATCCAAAACCAGAAATTGATTCACAATTTCCCCAAATCACTCAACAACACCAACAAGATAAAATATTGAAACTTCAAAAAAGAAACAAATCCAGAAAGATCAAAAGTTGAGAGAGATGTAATACCAGGAATCTGTTTGGGTGGTGGAGGAGGGTAAAGAAAAGCCCGACCGAAACTTGATAGAGCAGAAACAACACCAACCAGGTAAAATACCAAGACAATTCCAAGAACCCATGGCATCAATATGAATCCAATCACAAAAGTAACAGATCCACATAACATCAAAGCTAATGATACCCCTAATAACAATGAAGCAAATCCAGCTGCTGATACTTGTCTATTAGATTGAATTAGTTCAACAACCATAGAACCTGAGGAAGAAGAAGAATTACAAGAAGAGGGGTATTTAAGAATACCATGAATAAAGATGATAGTTCAGAAAAACCCTTGATTGTTGTTGATCTTGTGCTTCATTCATCATCTTTAAAACAACTTGTTAAAAAATTTGAGAAAATCTTGTGTTTATATTCAGTGAGTCAATTAAACAAACACTTCAACTGCGGAAAAATTATAATACTATGAATTGTGATATGAAAGAATAAAATCCTGGGTTTCTTTATTTGTGTGGATCGAGGTGGATGGATAGGTTTTCTGGGAATAGGTACAGAGAGAGTTATGATGATTGAGTGGTGGAGGACTGTGTATTAATGGAGGATTTTATTTTATATGCTGTTTTGTTTGGTTTCATGGTCGTCAAATCAAAAGATGGATTGAGAGACAAAACAAACGCAAAGTCTATGTCGCTTGTACTCTATCACAGAAAAGGATTTTGATTTTCGTGTACTTTTTGACTCTTTTTAAGGATTTTAGGGGACTCAGTCCTAATGGGTAAGTTACAAAACTACCCTTACCCTTCATAATCCTAATACCCTAAATCAGGTTATTATTTTCCTTTCACCTTCTTCTCTTCTTCTTCTCCTCCTCCACAACTATATTGGCTCCATCCAAACTCGCCGATTCGAAACTCGATTAATCGATCAATGGATCCAAGACCTGGGGCAAGTCGTATGAAAGACGCTAGTAGAAAACACAATCAATACAACCCTTTAATTGCAAAACTCGTTCAACAAAAAGTGAAGAAAAACAATGCGGAAGAAGAAATTGAACTCAAAACGGCGAAATCTTCGCGATTAAGAAAGTAAGGGCATACTTAAACTCACTCAAAGATTTCAATTTAATGTTTGCATGTCAAATTAGGTCGAAAATCGAATGCTTGAATTTGCGTGCTATTTGGCCTGGGCAAGAGTTTGTCTACCTACCTTGCTACGGCTTTTCATAGTTAGGGTTTGGCCATAAGCTCTTAGTTGAATATCTCATTGGGTTGTTCAATATCTCAGTGAAATGCTTTCCAACAGTGGTCGGAAAATTATTCAACCTACAACCTTGTCGAGGAAGTTTTGCTGAACGGCCGACATGTTATTATTTTTACGCCGCGACATGTTATAACTTGTTTTGAACACATTGGTTCCCGATGCCTTGAATTCTAAAACCGGAATGGTATTTGGATAAAACCATGCCGACTGTTTCCACAGTTTATGAATATATGGGTAATGGACCTTGCCGACCGGTCGGTGAAAACTTGTATCTAATGTGTTCATATTTGTTATAAGTTTACAGTTATTTGAATAATACCTTCCTAAGAAAGTTTAGACGACAAGTATTTTTTAGTCGACTCCTTCCATCACAGTGCACTAAAGATGGGTTGCATTTGTCGCCTGCACCATAATTTTTGGTTAATCATTCTTGTTCACAAAGCAAAAGAGAGAAAGCTCGAAATAATCCTCCTTCACACCTCTGCTGGTGAGAAACTCTTGACTTCACGATCAAGGGCATACATCAGGCTGGAACGCTTTGATCCGTGTACCGAATACGCACACCACCTGAGCTCAAGTGATTCGTGCAGATTTGATGAACACCAATCAATTCCATCCCTGGTAGAAGAGGTGATGATTAGATGATGTTGATGAAAGAACCCATGATGTCGAGGAGGTAACAATGATGATGATGATGGTGATCGTGGACATGCCTAATGTTGAGGAGGTAATGATGATGATGATGATGGAGTGGCAGACAAAGATAAGGAAATCGAAGAAAATTATTGAAGAGGTGGAAGAATAAGAAGAAGAAATAAAAATGAAGAAGCCATGGAGAACAAAGTCAATCTAATGTCTAACAAACCAAGCTTCAACTTCAAACCTAAACCGAAAGAAGAAGAGGTGATCAAAACCAATGACTCCTCACATGCCTCCCCTCACAGATGGTTACAAAGAAAAAAGGTGAGCTCAAGGGACCCCAAGAGATGGTAAATGTTCTTTTGGATAAATGACTATGGAATGTCAAATCCATAATACTTCATCAAGTAATCTCAACTCGTGATTTGTTTTTATTCAAGTGTGTATCTATCTTAAATTTGCTTAAAGTGTTTGTGTTCAAGCTTCTTTTCATTTTGTTTTTATAGGGATCACAAGCATTCCATCTCACAGAGCATTGTCGGGTTGAACCCACCACGCTGGTATGCCGGTTTGGTTGTCATATTTTAGTGAATCAAAACTCATGTTAAGAGTCGCTTGATTATGTACTGTAGTCAATCAGATAGGTTAGATTGAAAGTATTAGGATATGAGACATTACAAGTATTGCAATACTTGAATATGTGAATAAGCAAGGAGCTACAACAACAACAATCATCCTTCCACTCGAGGTTAGTGATATTTGATCAATCGTTTCATCTCCCAACTATATTTCATGTCATGCATATTGAAAACATAACTGCCAAGCATATATGAACTCTAGATAAATATAGTATTAAAGGAATACAATATAGAGGTTTATTACTAACTATTAAACTTTGTAGATAATACACGCCATAATCATTTGAATGCTATTGTGATTATGTAGGGTATGAGGTGAGGATTTCATCCTAGGGAACAATATTTTACATGTGTTCTAAGGAAGTAAGTTCATAAACTTGTTTGTGGACCGAAAAAGAAATTGCCAAGCGTTATTGGTTTTGTTATTCATTGCATATCTTATGTACAACCAATATGTTTGATTGAAGAAGGTAAATTTTATAATAAAGCTAAATTGAGAAGTCTAAATTGAACATGATTAACACACTTCAGACGATCACACGAAGAATGATTGGTTGGAAACCTGACTAATTTTCAATGTATACAACATCAATGGTAAGAAAATAAAGCGAACATGTCCGGTCAAGGCCTATGAGCACAACCAGGTTCTCCCCATTTTTGTGCACGCCAACCAGCAACAAGGTAAGTTTATCTCGTCTTTGTATTTTGGCTGTGAGTGCAATATCCACGATTAGTTGATCAAACTTGAACACTTAACTCAGTGTGAATGACTTTCTTTCTTAGCAGTGTGGTAGAGCGAGCATCAACAGGAACAACACAATCTTCAATAGTTATGATCAGTAGTAAGGCGAGCAAGGAAAACCCAAGGTAGGTGTTCTTTTCTCTTTTGCACATGTAGCCACCCAGCAATAACTAGGAGCCTAAAATTTTTGTTTGGATAAGATGCCACCTGGAATATTGAAGATCTTAAGGTTGTATACACTGAAAATTAGTCGTGCAACTTCTCAACTTCAATGCACCACTCAAAAGCCTTAGAAAACATTGAATATCAAGTAGGTCAAATGACTAGACAGTTGGAGGAGGAACAAAGTTGGTTCCAAAACCAGTCTTAGTCTCAATCTAATTGCACCTCGTAGTATATTGATTATTCTTCCGAGGAAGAAACTGATCGATGATCTACTTGTAGAAGTTTTGAATGGAAGTGAGAATACCCAAGATTCTCAATAGTCAGATAATTATAATGTAGAAGAACCTGCATATTTAGAGGATGCTACTGTTGAGTGTAATGACTCAAAGGCGATAGATGTTCATAATGAGAAACCTTCTACTCATGATACTATTGCTGCACTTTGCGCAACTTTTGCTGATTCATCTTGTGATTCTACGAATGTGTTGGTGAATGTTGGACAGATTGATGCTAGTCAGGTATTGCATTTTGCTGGTTCTAATGATCTCGGTTATGCATGATATTGTTGCATGCATTAAGTCCATCTTCCATTGATGTGTCTAATAGTTCTCTAGATGCATATATGAATATGGAACCAATTGATACATGTCAATTGAATTGACCTGCTGATTTTGAACCAATATCCACTTGTTTAGACCATTTTGCGACTCAGATGACCCTATGCTAATTGACATTGTCAATGCATTTGATCCTCTAATGGGTAATATAGGTAACTTAAAAACTAAGTTATCTCTAATCCTAGACCCGCATTTAGGAGTTGTTGCTTTTGATGAACTTAAGACACTAGATCTATGATTAGATAATTTTGTCTGAGTGTGATGCTCCGATGCCTATTGTTAGTGTTAGTGCATTGCTTCCTCCGATATCTAGTGAAAGTAGTTTGTCTACGATAATATTTCAGTTGATCTTGAACCGATTTAGTGTTCATGCGCTCCGAATGAATACTACTGGAACAATTCGTACTTTTTGTATGAATAATTTACTTATCCCGATAATGTATGACTTGATTAGTATGGACTGTTTTACACAGGGAGTGGATTTTCACATATGTTTGGCTGATTGTCGTTTTCGCAGGCTCTTATTTGCAGCTAAACTTGTACGTTGGGTTGATCCCCAGCTTTTCAGGCTTTACATATATCGTCGGCAGAGCTGTATATGCATCGTTCTTCACTTTGTTTGAGATTAATTGTCTGCAGCATAGCAGGAACAAATATAAATTTCTTCGTGGGAGTCAACCCACCGTATTTGTTCTCATTTCCTTTATCTCTTGTTTTTATTTGTTTGCTTCAGATTTTTCCCATCTTAACTTTACATTGGATGACTCAATTACATTGAGGACAATGTAATGTTTAAGTGTGGGGTAGTGGTACACACTTCAGTTTTTTTGTTTATACCTTCATTAGTGTTTCTTAAAAAAATAAAATAAAAAAAATAATAGAAAACTTATCCAGCTGTTGAGTGGATGCCCCCATCTCCTATTTTATCCTGCTGTTGAGCGGATACCCCTATCCCCTATTTTATCCGGCTATAGAGCGGATACCCCTATCCCCTATTATATCCAGCTGTAGAGCGGATACCATATCTCCTATTTTATCCGGCTGTAGAGCGGATACTCCTATTCCCTATTTTATCCAGTTGTAGAGCGGATTTTGTTTTGTTTTGCTCGGGACTAGCAAAATGTAAGTGTGGAGGAATTTGAGAAGCACGAAAGTGCGACACTTTTATACCCGCATTTATACTAGCTAGGTCTCGATATTTCGCTAATAACATTGTTTTAAGTCATTTGTCTAATTATAAGGAAATCCAATCACCGAAAAGATAAATGATTAAAGAGAAGCTTAATTAGCATTTGCAACGCTACAACACTAAAGAGACAAGGCTAAAATAGTAGTGGCCTTCCTTGTAATTTACTTGTGTTGCTCGCAACACCAAAGCCCACTCAAGGTCACAACATATTTCGAAAATGAGTAATTTTTCCTTTGTTTTAGTCAAGCACATGAAGACACCGAAAGGGTTAGAAGAGTTGGAACAGAGATTTACTGGTGTTCTCAATGAATGAGAAACACAAAAGATACATGTATATTTATATATCAAAGATTACAAAAGATATTCCTTCTTAATACAAGG